>JAZAVI010001083.1:17500-27500 GCA_036326025.1 Chrosomus eos | reverse complement strand
GTGTGTGTGTCAAGGACCAAGAACAACAGTATTTGAGCTGCACGTCTGATGCTGATACACACTCTTCACCTTTAACCATTTAAACTGTTTTCAGTGAGTTATAAGTTTGAGGTCAGTGATATTTTATGATAAATCCTTCTATCTATCCATCCATTCCTCCATACATACAAACACACATCCCTCCCTCCATCCGACCATTTATCCATCCATCTATCATCCATCCGACCATTTATCTATTCATCCAACCATTTATCCATCTACCATTCATCCATCCATTTATCCATCTATCATCCATCCCCCATCCAACCATTTATCCATCTATCATCCATCCCCCATCCAACCATTTATCCATCTATCATCCATCCATCCCCATACAACCATTTATCTATCCATCTAACCATTTATCCATCTATTATCCATCCATCCATTTATCCATCCATCATCCATCCATCCAACCAACCATTTATCTATCCATCCATTCTCCTACCTATCCATCCATCCATTTATCCACCCATCCATCCATTTATCTATCCATTTATCCATCCATCCATTTGTTTTTCTGAAAGACTGTATTGCCTTCAAAACATTCAATCTAAGAATTTTTTCAAACTTGCTTTCTCAACCCAGTCTTCTTGACAAACTTTTTTATCCGATTTGAAATAAAACCTTTTGTAACATTATAAACGTCTTTTTGATAACTTTAATGCATCCCTGCTGAATAAAAGCATTAAATCCAAATCAAAACCAAATCTTATATATAAACCCTGAGACCATCAACAGCTTCATAAAGTCCCGACACTAAACGCCTCTCGATGTAATGCACACAGAACAGAACTGGTAAATCTGGATGAGCATGTTACTGGTTTACCTTTCAACGCTTGTTAAAATAAATAAGTTGAGCATAAATAAATGCTGTTTCTTTGATCTTGAACTCAAAGTTTCACCCGAGGCTTTAAAATACCTTTGAAATACTTTACGGTTTTGACCCTGAGCTCCAGCGTGGCGTCCTCATCACAGATGAATATGGTTCGTGGATGTTGCTGGAAGGCAGACACCGTCCACATGTGGTTCACTCCCTCCTCGATGGCTTTATATAGAGCGAAGGCCTTATGAGCTCCTGTGATCACAATCATGACCTGAGGAAGAGGAGGAGGAAGAAGAAGAGGAGCAGGAGGAAGAGGAGGAGGAGGAGGAAGAAGAGGAGGAGGAAGAGGAGGAAGAAGAGCAGGAGGAAGAGGAGGAAGAAGAAGAGAGGAGGAGGAGGAAGAAGAGGAGGAGGAGGAGGAAGAGGAGGAGGAGGAGGAAGAAGAGCAGGAGGAAGAGGAGGAGGAAGAGGAGGAAGAAGAAGAGAGGAGGAAGAAGAGGAGGAGGAGGAGGAAGAGAGGAGGAAGAGGAGGAGGAGGAAGAAGAGGAGGAGGAGGAGGAAGAAGAGGAGGAGGAAGAGAGGAGGAGGAGGAAGAGGAGGAGGAAGAAGAAGAGAGGAGGAGGAGGAGGAAGAAGAAGAGGAAGAAGAGGAGGAAGAAGAGGAGGAGGAAGAGGAGGAGGAAGAAGAGGAGGAGGAGGAAGAAGAGGAGGAAGAGGAGGAGGAAGAAGAGGAGGAGGAGGAAGAGGATGAGGAGGAGGAAGAAGAGGAGGAAGAAGAGGAGGAAGAAGAGGAGGAGGAGGAAGAGGAGGAGGAGGAAGAGGATGAGGAGGAGGAAGAAGAGGAGGAAGAAGAGGAGGGAGGAGGAGGAGGAAGAAGAGGAGAAAGAGGAGGAAGAGGAGGAGGAAGAAGAGGAGGAGGAGGAAGAGGAGGAGGAGGAAGAAGAGAGGAGGAGGAAGAAGAGGAGGAAGAAGAAGAAGAGGAGGGAGGAGGAGGAGGAAGAAGAGGAGAAAGAGGAGGAGGAGGAGGAGGAAGAAGAGGAGAAAGAGGAGGAGGAGGAGGAGGAAGAAGAGGAGAAAGAGGAGGAGGAAGAAGAAGAGGAAGAGGAGGAAGAATAAGAGGAGGAGGGAGAATAAGAGGAGGAAGAAGAGGAGGAAGAATAAGAGGAAGAGGAGGAGGAAGAAGAGGAGGAAGAATAAGAGGAAGAGGAGGAAGAAGTAGAATAAGAGGAAGAGGAGGAAGAATAAGAGGAAGAGGAGGAAGAAGAAGAGGAGGAAGAATAAGAGGAGGAGGAAGAGGAGGAGGAAGAAGGAGGAGGAAGAATAAGAGGAAGAGGAGGAAGGAGGAGGAGGAAGAATAAGAGGAGGAGGAGGAAGAAGAGGATGATGAGGAAGTAGAAGAGGAAGAGGAGGAAGAAGAAGAGGAGGAAGAATAAGAGGAGGAGGAAGAGGAGGAGGAAGAAGGAGGAGGAAGAATAAGAGGAAGAGGAGGAGGAAGAAGGAGGAGGAGGAAGAATAAGAAGAGGAGGAGGAAGAGGAAGAAGAGGAGGAGGAAGAAGAAGAAGAGGAGGAGGAGGAGGTAGAAGAAGAAGAGGAGGAGGAAGAGGATGAATGTCACACTTAATGGGCCAAAAAATGATTTTGTTTTTTCGGAGTGAAATATGGTCTGTGTGTTTATAGGAGCTGCTATGATGATTTAATGATGAGAATCAGCTGATGTCCGGCACCCGAGAGACCTGAGGAACACGTTACCCAGCATCCTCTCTGTTAACGTGTTTATGTATTTCCAGGACATTCAGTCTGTCATTGACACATGTTCAGTTTAAAACAAAGACAACATTGTTACGATTATTATAAAAGATAATTATATCCATGAATTGCACATGACAAAAGCGTATCTGACCAGGACAAAAGATGTTGTGTTTGTTCTACGTTCATGTTCCTGTTGCAGTTTCAGCCACACACACACACACACACACACACACACACACACACACACACACACACACACACACACACACACACACACACACACACACACACACACCTCTCTGGCGTCCATCACTGTGCCCACTCCGACGGTGAGGGTCATGCTGGGAACTCTGGAGAGATCGTTCCCGAAGAAGCGGGCGTTGGCGACGATGGTGTCCTTGGCCAGTGTCTTCACTCGGGTCCTGGACACCAGGCTGGAGCCGGGCTCGTTGAAGGCGATGTGTCCGTCTGGACCGATGCCTGACGAAAACAACAAAACACAGCACTTATGAAAGATTAAAGATAAAGTTAAATAAGTGATGACTCTGAATATAATAACAGTGGATGTAATAATGCCAATCCCAGAACTGATGAGACACACGTCATGAAAATGTGCTTATTAATCAACGAAACAATACAAGAATATTCATTTTCTTTGGAAAAAATATAATTTCTTTATATTGAAGATATAAAATGTGATGAGATTCACCCCAATAGATTCATAAAAGTTATTAATCTACTATGTAAAGTATGTTTTATCATTCAGACCAGTGTTGTTATTGTTAACTAAAACTACAGTTATTTAAAAAACTTTATTAAAATTAAAATGGAAAATATAAAAATAAAAACAAATAAAAAATATTTAGCATCTCAATGATATTAAAATAACATCAGTTTAATTTTTAGATTTTTTTCATGTAATATTTATTATTTTAGTGCAGCTTTATTTCAATTGCATGAAAATATATTATACTTATAAAAATTAAACCAATCTTTTTTTAGTATCATTGTGATTATCAGTTTTTAAGTTTATCAGTTCTTTTGATTTTAATGAAGTATTAGTAAATGTAGGAATTAACATTACCTAAAATTAATAAATCCTGTATATGCATTTTTCATCGTTAGTTCATGTTAACTAATGTTAACACATGAAACCTTATTGTAAAGTGTTACCAATTAAAAGTACTAATCAATACTATACTTGTTTTTAAACCATTTTTAATCCTGCATTATCTTTTCATATGGTATTTTCATACAAGGTTATATATGAATTTAGATTTATTTTTTTTACCTGCAATATGCTCTTTAAAGGGATAGAAGATATTTTGAAGAATGTCTGTAACCATATAGTTTCTGGTCCATATTGACAATATTGTGTTTTTATACTGTGTGTGTAAGTCAGTGTGGTCCATCAGCTGTTCAACATTCTTCAAAATATCCAATTTTTTGCGTTCAACAAAAGAAACTCATACAAATTTAGAACAACTAAATGTTGACAGAATATTAATTTTCAGGTGAACTGTCCCTTTAAGACCCTTGAGTTGCGTAATCAAGCATTTGTAATCATTCTTATTGATTAAATGTGTGTAATTGCAGCATCTTAGAGAGCTGGGCCTGAACCATGATGCTAGTTTAACAAACTCAGGGTTACAGGATTAGTTTCCAAACCAATCCATGATGCTGATCATCAACTCAGGCTTTATCTTGAGTTTAGGAGTGACATCAGTAGCGAACAGCCAATCACACGCTGAGAAAGAGTGACACTCATTCAAAACTCATTGAAATTCATTTCTCGTGAGAGAAGCAGCGCAATTCACTTATTAAATAAATAAAGTATTAAAATGTTAAGAATTTAAACAAATTTACACAGCAAGAACATAGCTGTCTATGAAAGAGGACAACTAAAAGAAAAGGTCTCGCTACTGTATATCAGTGCAAGTAAACGTTAGTGAAGTTAATTTATACCGTTGATAAAGCTATAGAGACAATTGAACATTTAAGCTCAAATGTGTTAATTTAATAGTTTATCTATTGATTCTAAAGCGTATTTATATTAACATCATATATTTTATTAATTCAAACTCTGCGTAATACAAATTGATGAACTAAAATTGTAAATGTGTGATTGATTAAGGGTATAATAATTACATAAATAATACCTAAATCATACAACATTTATATTTTAAATAAGCGTTACTAAAAGCCAGACGCTTTTGTCTTTAAAAATTGATTTGCTGTGTAGTGACCTTTAATTTGGAGTAGAAACGGGTGGAGTGACTTTATGGCATCAGACATGTGACACTTTGCTCACAGCTGATTGGCCCATGTTCAGTTTAAAAGCCAAACCACTTTCATGGTGCCTAAAACCCTGGGTTGGCGCAAACTAAACTGAAACATATCTGGCTAGCCGCCTAAACCGGCTTCATGGTACAGGCCCCTGGTGTAGTGTGCAGAATTAGAAGTGTCTAGTAAAGCGTTTATTATGGGATGTACTGACACACACACCTCCCACAAACAGCTCGACTCCTCCCGCGGCCGTGATCTTCTGCTCGAAGGCTTCGCACTCGGCCTGCAGGTCGCTGGCGTTCCCGTCCAAGATATGAGTGTTGTGCGGCTCGATGTCCACGTGCTTGAAGAAGTTATTCCACATGTAGGAGTGATAGCTCTCGGGATGATCCCGGGGAAGGCCTGGACAACAGGAGAGATTCAGGAACTGATCTGATGCTCCACTTTTAGACAATCCACTGGCTATTAGACAATCTACTGGCTATAAGTGACTTTGCAAATACATGTCAACTTTTATTCTACTAACCCGAACCCGAACCTAACGGTAATAAGGCCGATATATTAAAGCCTATATATTACATATGGCCGATATATTAAAGCCGATATATGCAATTTGTCAGATATATTAAAGCCGATATATTAAATTTGTCCGATATATTAAAGCCGATATATTAAATTTGTCCGATATATTTAAGCCGATATAAAATTTGGCTAAAATATTAAAGCCGATATCTAACATATGGCCGATATATTTAAGCCGATATATAAAATTTGGTGGATATATTAAAGCAGATATATATAATATTTGGCCGATATATTCAATTTGGCCAATATATTAAAGCCGATATATTCAATTTGTCCGATATATTTAAGCCGATATAAAATTTGGCTGAAATATTAAAGCCGATATATTAAATTTGTCCGATATATTTAAGCCGATATAAAATTTGGCTAAAATATTAAAGCCGATATATAACATATGGCCGATATATTTAAGCCGATATATAAAATTTGGTGGATATATTAAAGCAGATATATATAATATTTGGACAAATATTAATATTATAATGTATATAATTAATATTACATACAATTTGGCCAATATAGTAAAGCCGATATAGGCCTATTAAATTTGGTCGATATATTAAAGCAGATTTTTTTTATTAGCAGATATATTAATTAATCCATTATTAAATATTATATTATCTCCTTATTTCCGTCAGCTGAGACACTTCAGTGTTCAACATGTTTTTCAATTAATAGGCTATATGCACGCATAAGTTCCGCATTTGACGCAAGGATGCTCTGCCGTTTCCGGTTGGGGAGATTAAAGCGGAGGAGAACTGAGGAAAACGGGATTATGGAAGTGTCTTCAAAATGTACTGTCCTCCCGTCTTTGAAACGAAACTTTCATATGTTTAGATGTAATTTTATATATAGTTATGTTTATTTCATATCATTTTAAAAAGAAGCATAAACACAACGAGGGGTGTCTGTTTTGTCTGTTTTTGTGACTTACGTTTCTTTAGTATAACCATGGAGTATAAAATTCAATATAAATTCTTGGTATTGCATTGGACTCTACTATTGGCGGAAGTTATCGAGCATCCTTAGACCTTCACCGGAAATACCGCCGTGCATAGAGCCCATTGAAATATGATTAGAATCACAGTCAGTGCAATAGTTAAGTCTGTCATATCGACTACATAAAATTATAATTAGAACTTTATAATTGTGTGTTTGGGACGTGGCTTTTAATGGTGAGACTCAAATAAGAATCACCACTGAGAATAAGGGAAATTATGAAAATGTAAACCAACTAGACCGCTAATGATAAAGAGATTTTAGTCATGAATGCCACAATGCAAATATAGGCAGTGTCCCAAATCACACACTTGCCTACTATATAGTAGGTGAAAAACAGTGTGTGTACTGTTAAGAGCAGCTAAAAGTGTAGCTAGAATGTTTAATAAATGTCTTCTTGCTAACGCTCTTTAACACTGTTTTATGCATGAAGTGGCTCAGTTGCATACTTCTGCTGACACACACACACACACACACACACACACACACACACACACACACACACACACACACACCCAGAGAAGTTCACACTCACCCACATACTCATCCATGTTAAAGGTTTTGACATATTTGAAGGACAGGTCTCCGCTCTTGTGATACTCGATCAGCTTCTTATAGCAGCCGAGGGGTGTGCTCCCTGCAATTAATCACATTATATCATAATCTATATTAATATTAGTGCTGTCACATCGATTAATCGTGATTAATCACAACTAACATAAAAGTGTGTATATATTGACAAACTTTTATGCTAGATGAGATTAATCACGTGTTATGTTAGACACAATTAGAGAGTGTGTGTGTGTGTGTGTGTGTGTGTGTGTGTGTGTGTGTGTGTGTGTGTGTGTGTGTGTGTGTGTGTGTGCGTGTGTGTGTGTCTGTAAGTAAGAGAGTGTGTGTGATAAATGATATACACACAAATATAATACATTTACAAACTTTTATGTAAGATGCAATTATCAGCACTAATAATAATCTATATAATTACAGAATAATCATAATCTTCCCCAATTCTGATATGTTTCAGAGTGAAAAACTGGGAACTGGGAATTGACTGGATTGTGGAAAGTGGGTGGTGAGTCCAGATCACAAACAGAGCAATTTATTACATTTAGATGAAATATTAAGACAACAAAATCCCAGGAGGAATATGCAAGAAAGTAAACAAAGTCAATTTTGATTTCACACTGACTTTAAATAGTCTCATGAGAGAGATGAATGTGTTGTGGTGAGTGAGTTTACCCGTTGGAAGTCCTAAAGTGAAGTAGCGCTCAGCACTGGGCTTGAAGTGGATGATCCGGTTCCGGATGTATTTTGCAGCCCATTCGCTGGCCAGATCATAATCGTCCAGAATCACCAGTCTCATGACTCCTTCTCACTGATATAGACCTGCAAGACTCTGAATATATACAGACAGACAGATCAATACTCTATTGACCAGCACTGACCAGTCCAGATGATGATCAAGCAGAGCCCGAGTGAGGAGCAAAACAACAAGATACACATTTGCTTTTAATACAGTTAATATAGGATCTCTATATCATCACAGCATGCTTTTAAACTTATATAAATTACCTCGCTTTATTTACGACCAGCGGCGTTTAATATGCCTTTAGATGTCGAATAATGGTTATGGATATATAACGGGTAATAAAACATGCTACTTACAGTAATAAAGCGTAGGATCTCAGGGTGAATGGATACAAGTTTTCTTTGAAAACACTGATCATGTGATCGAGTTCCGGTCATGTGCGCTGACAACACACTTCCGGTTTGTAGCAAATGCCCATGTATGGAAACACAGACGAGGCTCTTTTATAAAAGATGAATGATGAATGAAATGATCTGATGTTATTAAGCATGTTGGATGACATTTACGTTTTGGAAATGAATTAAGATACGTTAGTCTTGCATCGTGCCGACACATGTGTTTATTAAAGGAGACTTTTTTCCTTTATTAAATAATATGTCGTGCATTACTGCACTTGTAATTTCGTCCAATTTACTCTCCAGTCGTTTCATTTCCTTCTTTTCTACCATGACTGACCTTGCGAAGGACCCCAGGGGGACAGACGGCTGTGTGTGTGTGTGTGTGTGTGTGTGTGTGTGTGTGTGTGTGTGTGTGTGTGTGTGTGTGTGTGTGTGTGTGTGTGTGTGTGTGTGTGTGAGAGAGAGAGGAACAGAAGGCGTCGGATTGAGGGATGATAGCGTGCAGAAGTCTGATTCATTTAAGCGAATCGGTTCGTTCGGACACTTCGATTCATTTACACACGTCACTCTGTTCACAGGCGGCGTCGCGGCGGGACTTTGTTCGTCGTCTTTTTACGTGATTAAGTTAAATATTTATTTATGTTCATGTGACAAAATTGTTGTAGCTACGTATTAGGGTAAATCCTAATTTATTGACACGACTAAAATAGAGCTTTTCTAATTTACATTACCTCAGCAGCACAGTTTGTTATTGACTAGCTATAGCAACTTCTAACACGAATAACTAACGTTTCTCATATTCGCCTTAGCAACCTTGTAGGCTAGCTAGTTAGATTTATGTAAAACAACCAAATTGTAGCCTAATATGTAATCTACATATGGCCTAAAGTCACCCTCAAACGTAAAAGTTCACTCAGTAAGTGTTTTAAGTCCTTGGTTTTACTCAGTCTTTAGCCTATATTGACAATGATGCAGTTTAACTTCTGCCCAGTCCTAACTAAACTGTTTATATTTTTGCTGTAAGTGTTTTAATTAATTTTTCTACCTTTCAAATTAAATACTACTGCATTTTAATTGTATTTTTGACTACGTCAGACAAATTGTCAGATGTTCTCTTCTCACTAAACTGCGGTCAGAAACTAAAACACCCTCAGATTAGCATTCACTTTTTGTTGTTGTTTGTTTTTGTAATTTGATACAAAAGTAATATAATACAAAGTATAGAGTACCACATACATTAAACAAAATGAAAATCTGAAAACTTTATTTTTTTTATTGGTTTTAAAGACTTAGCCTACAAATAGAGTCAAGGGGGTAGGCTACATTGAGTAAACAAACAAACCAACAAACAAACAAACAAAAAGACAAATAGCCTATATAAAGAAACTTAAAAGTTAAATAAAAATGTGAAAATTTTTACAAATTGAAACACACTTTGCACCTTTCTTATTCTTTAAACAAAATTGTGTTTAGGTAATTCCTGATCTGAAAAAAACAAAGGCATATATTTCCTCCAAATTTACATTTATGAATAGCCTACTAAATTTAGCTAAAAAAGTATCAGATTAACTAAGAAATATTCCTTATGATAAAATTTGTCATGGGAGAAAATAACAAATAACATAGTCTGTGGAAAAAATCCGCGCTGCGAATCGGTTCAACCGAATCAGTTCAAAGAATCATTTCAATAGAGTGATTCGGATATCAGTGAGGAGGGATGAGGGAGGGGTGGAGTGGCCGAGGAGCGCTCAGATGGAGGATTAAACTGGTCCCTATCCTGACAGCATCCAGCACACACACACACAAC
>JAZAVI010001083.1:0-12500 GCA_036326025.1 Chrosomus eos | reverse complement strand
CTGTAAATAACCTCATGTGAATAAAGCTGGTGAAAGTGTGTTTCCATCCAACGGCTTTAAGGCGAATATAAACCTGTGTGTAATGACGTCACATGCTGTTTTGCGATCAAATTGGTATATCGAATTGATTTGAGACATTTTAAGGTGTTTCCATTCATTTTCGCACAACATTCAGGCAAACATTTGCCAACAAAGTTTTGCTAGACAAAATGGATCGCGCCATAATAACGTTTCCATCAGCGTTTATCGCATAAGCCTAAAACTGAAATAAAACTAAATTAAACTTAAATAGGAATTAAAAAAAACTGATTAAATAAAAATAAATTAAACTTAAATAGCAATGTAAAAAAACAATAAACTAATTAAAGGAAAATAAAAATAAATTAAACTTAAATAGCAATGTTTAAAAAACAATAAATGAAAAAAAACATGACGAAATTACTAAAAATGAAACTAAAATGAACACGAACACTAAAAAAGCGAATTCAAAATATGAATAAAATGTAAATAAAACACTAAAACAACAGACATTTAGGAGTCCTACATTCTCTAATTACCCGATGCAAGTCATTAATTTGTGCGAATGCGTAATATTAATCTCCAAATGGTGGCTATATTGCACAGCATGCTGGGAACTGAAAGCCCTCAGTCGCCGATGGGATTGAATTGAGAGGTTGCACAAAAGCTTCTTTCTTTTATTATGCTAATGGACGTCTCTGACAGGCGGAACGGGCAAGAGGAGAGCGATTTAATTAGTGCTAAAGAGGAAACGTGGAATCATTGTCAACACAAACAACAAACGACTGACAAAGCAAAGGAAACGCCATTATACTGCGACCCAACCATTCATTCGGCTGATGAACAAACCTGACCTAGTTACGGACTGAGCGCCTGCGCCATTGCTTTAGTCCTGGACTGAACTCTGGGTTTAAGAGCGTATGCCACATCTTATTACTGTATGTGTTTCAGGAATGTAGACCTGGGTTATATTTGACGTGCGCAATGTGAAATCCTGGAAATCTCAGTGGAATCTGTGAAATTCAGTGGCATTTAGACCTGGAGGGCGTTCGGTTAATGGAGTCTCTCTCGCTGTAGATCTGCACAAACCCCACTGTTGAGAAGCAGACAAGCATTGGGTCAAAACACCCTTCTTTACGTCTTTATAGCAAATGCATGGTTAAATAAGTAAAAATGTTATGTTGTTACACTCAAAATGCTGGGTTAAAAACAACCCAATTTGGGTTGGGTTTTATACATTAACCCATTTGCTGGGTTGTTCTTTTTAATCAGCGCTGGGTCAAACAACCCCATGTTACAGGTTATTAATTTTAGATAATAATAATAATAATAATAATACAAATACTAATAAAAAAATTAAAATAATAATATTAATAACACTACTATTTATTGATTCAATTAAAGTGTTTATTCCAGGAAATTAATTTAATCATAAATACATTCATGTTTAATCAACAATTAGTCAAAAACCCAAATGCTGGGTCATTGTCAGCTGATTACGGAGAAAATAACCCAGCAACAAAATGCTCAACCCAGCATTTGGGTTTAAAAATAACCCAGCATTTTTTAGAGTGAAAGAAATAGACATTTACTCATCTTCATGTTGCGCCAAACCCATATTAATAATCTCTGATCTGTTGTTTTATATATTATGAAAGAATTTTGTGACCACACTCTAAAAAGTGCAGGGTTGTTTTAACCCAAATTTGGGTCAAATATGGACAAACACAGCCATTGGGTTATATTTTAAAATTACATATTTAACCCAATGATTGGGTTTGTCCATATTTGACCCAAATTTGGGTTAAATCAACCCTGCACGTTTTAGAGTGTAAACTCAAAAAAATGCTGGGTTAAAAAACAACCCAATTTGGGTTGTTTGGCAAACCAGCGAATAGGGTGAATATTGGACAGAACACATGCTGGGTTATTTTGACCCAGCAGGTTGGGTTTTATACATTAACCCATTTGCTGGGTTGTTCCTTTTAATCAGCGCTGGGTCAAACAACCCCATGTTACAGGTTATTAATTTTAGATAATAATAATAATAAAAATACTAATAACAAAAATAAAAATAATTAAAGCTGCAAGCAGCATTTATCGGGGTTCAAGCAGTTAAGGCCTTTAAGGACATAAACATTTAAGACATTCAGTTTTATTTAGGAAGCTTTTAACCAGTGACATAATAGATGGAAAAGACCATTTACAGCCAATACAGGCAATTTACCATAGCATTTTAACAGTTATAGCGCCACCTATTGTCCGATCTCTATAAAATTTGGCATGCTTGTTAATGATGTTATCTCACATGTGCTCACCAATTTTTGTGAAGTTCAGAGTTTTCATTTAGGATTTATAGGCTTTTGAGTGTATTTAGCCACACCCCTTTTCTAAATGACCCATTTATAGCCATACGAAAAAATCAAAAGTTCAACTTTTTTTTAATAATTATTAATCTAGAGAGTCCAGAGAATTTTCCTAGACTGGTTTGGTTCCGATCGGGTGAAAAACCTAGGACTAGTTCGTTAAAAGTAGGTTTTTCACATTTTCGTTAATAACTCATGAACAATTTGATTGACAGCAATGGTTCTAGAGGCAAAGTTGTTTAGCATGAGGAGATCTATTGACTGATATGCATTTTGTGGGGATGGACACAACACCACGTGATTACAGAGCCATAAAACTCGTTAGCGCCAACTAGTGGCCGATTTCTTTCAAAATTCTTACAGACCTCTAGGATCACGAGTCGAACATGCCCATCGAGTTTCGTTCCAATCGGACTCCGTTAACCTTGTTTAATAGGTGCTCAAACTTCATTGGCCGATGGCGGCCATGTTTTTTTAGATACGCCAATATCCTTTTACACATACATGGCACCTAGGACCAAGACACTGCATACCAATTTGCAAGTCAATCAGACTAACGGTCACGTGGTCACAGCCATTTTTATGTTTTTTCCATGGTATAGCGCCACCTAGTGTTCAATCGTCGCTATTTTTTTACTGTGACCTCAGATTGTCATCTTTGATATGTGTACCAAGTTTGGTGAACCTATCTCATTTACTTCTCGAGTTATAGCCAATTTAGAAAATCAGGCTCCTCCCACAACGTTCATTTTGCGCCCCCTAGCAACCGAAAATCAAAAATTCAACTTTTTTTCGATAATTATTGATATTCAGACTCCAGAGAACATTTCTGCACTGGTTTGGTTCCGATCCGGCAAAAATCCAGGGACTAGTTCGCAAAAGTAGGTTTTGGACAAAATTCAAAATGGCGGAAAATCTATCATGACGGAAATAAAATCGGAGATATACATTTTTTTCTACAGATGTCCAGCGTTCCAATGATATAAGACACTTGAGTCTATGTCTTACGGTCTAGGAGTTATGAACAGTTTCGCGCAATTGATTGCTATAGCGCCACCTATGGGCCGATTGGGCTGAGTCCGTGTATCTGAGTAGCGAGGATGAGTACTACCCTATGCCCAAATTTCACGTCTCTAGCCTTTACGGTTTGGTCTGCACGATGCGTTTTATGGCGGAAAAATAATAATAATAATTAAAGCTGCTAGCAGCATTTAGCGGTGTTCAAGCTGTTAAGGCCTTTAAGATTTTTAAGCACACAAGCATCAAAAGACATTAAGTTTTATGTAGCAAGCATTTAACCACTGACATCATAGATGGAATAGACCATGTTTTAGCATGATTTAAGGCCCTTTCACACCGGACGCGTAACGAAAAAGCGAAACGGAAAAGCGAATGGTTCGCGTGCGAATAGTTCGTGTCAAAACCATTCACATCAGCCGCGACGCGAGTTTGCGACGTTCAGAGCTTCAACATTCCAAAACTTTCGCGCCGACGCTGAGAAAACATGGACACTTCATCATCATCATCATCATCATCATCATCCAGTGAAGACAAGCTTTTCATTTTCTTTAAAAGACAGAAAAGAAAGGTTTTGTGTGCACCCAATCTTAAAGAACAGAGAGTCTGGGGAGTAGACCTATGCTAATCTTGTAAAGAAGCTAAAACTTTACCACAAAGAACCAGCCAAAGTAAGGATTATGCATTAAACATTTGAATTGTTTAATAATAAACTAGTGTTTTTCTGTCCGTTTTCGGTATGAGACGTGCTGCAGTTCACGCGCAGTCGCCTCGATTAGCCTATATTGTCTATATTCTTCTTATTTATTAATCTAGACAATTTGTTGACGAAACATTGATTAAAATTAAGATACAATTTATACAAAACGAAATTCACTTTAAAGAAAGGCTTTCTACAAAACACAACTTAATAAGTGGCCAAAATTATGTCTGACCCATTCCAAATGTTTTCGATAATATTGGGCATCTTATGATCCTCCTTACTCATCTCATGCGGTTCCCTTTTCATATAGCTAATCAACATAGATGAAATAAAAAAATAACATTATATTATTTAAACATATATATGAAACGTAGCCTATGTTTAAGTTTTTTAACTTATATTTTGCGTCACCCTTCTCCGTTTTACTCCCATGCTCTGGTGTGTGGCATGCAAAAATAATATGAAACACACAATCATGAATGTTGAAAATGATTAAAAATCAATTATTTCCCTCCTAGTCAAAAATATTATAAATCATCAGCACGCACTTCAACTCACCGGAGAGACACCAACAATCCCAGCTATTTTATCCAATGCCTCGTTCTTTTGTAACTGGTCCCTATAAGCAAACAACGTCATGTCATGCGTGCGTTGAGATGCGGAATAGGCAATATAAAAATGCTGTCATTATAAAAGGTTTCTATAGTTTCAATGTATTGCTTGTTTTTAGTTTACATTTCAAACTTGTGACACTTCTCTTCTCTCGCACATAATGCTGCTACGTCAGAGCAGCCAAAGCGTCAACAAGCACCTTTGTTTCCTTGTATGTGATTGGCTGAAGCCGTTTCTGTCGCAGCAAAAGTACAAAAAAATCGACATCGAAGCGAAAAAAATAAAAGTCGTTTTTTCGCCGCAGCACATTCGCGTTCGGTGTGGAAGCACTCATTACACAAACAGCTGATCAAAAAATAAAACCATCGCGCGAATTATTCGTGCGTCAAAATCGCGTCCAGTGTGAAAGGACCTTTACTATGATATACCACATTTAGTGTGATTTTTCATGATTTACCATGTTCCAGTATGATTTACTATGAATCTAGCATGATTTACCATAGTTTACCATGATATACCACATTCTAGAATGATTTACCAGGATTTTAGCATTATTTGCCTTATTTACTATGATTTACCATGTTTCTAGCTTTATTTACCATGATTTACCACGTGGCTAGCCATTATGTGAAGCATCAGAACAAATGAAGTGATAATCTCTGACAAAATAAGATTTTGTTATAATAGTAATAGTTTTACAAGAGATTTTTAAGAGTCTAAATATATGAATGCACATGTGAAAAGACTGTTAATAAGGAGAATGGCCAGCAGAGGGCAGCAGAAGACCACTTATTGGCTCACTTTCATTTTGATCTACTTGGTTTCACCAGTATTCACTAAAGCAAACCAGTTTTTCCATGTTAACTCCATTATGCATGCTTACACACACACACACACACACACACACACACACACACACACACACACACACACACACACACACACACACACACACACGTTGTACAGGCAATTTACCATAGGATACATATTGTTTTAAAGCTTTTTAACAAGTTTAGCGCCACCTATCGTCCGATCTCCATGAAACTGTGCATGCTTTTTCAACATGTTATGACACATATGCTCACCAATTTTTGTGAAGTTCTGAGTTTTTATTTATGATTTATAGGCGTTTGAGTGTATTTTCACACGCCCATTTTCTAAATGACCCTGTTATAGCAAACCAAAGGGCAAAGTTCAACTTTTTTTTGATAATTATTGACCTAGAGAGTCCAGAGAATTGTACTGCACTGATTTTGAGCATTATGATATAAAGATTATATGATTATAGATGGAACACACCATTTACAGCCAATACATTCAATTTACCATAGGAAATACATGGTTTTAAAGCTTTTCAACAGTTATAGCGCCACCTATTGTCCGATCTCCATGAAACTTTGCATGCTTCTTCACCATGGTATGAGACATATGCACATCAATTTTTGTCAAGTTCTGAGTTTCCTTGTAGGATTTATAGGCTTTAAGTGTGTTTTGACACGTCTAATTTCTAAACGCCCCTGTTATACCCATGCGAAAAGTGCAAAAGTTCAACTTTTTTTTGATAATTATTGATCTAGAGAGTCCATAGAATTGTCCTAGACTGGTCTGGTTCCGATCGGGCGAAAAACCAGGGACTAGTTCGCAAAAGTAGGTTTTTAACATATTCGTGAATATTTAATGAACGATTTGATTGACAGCAATGGTTCAAGAGGCAAAGTTGTTCAGCATGAGAAGATCTATCGACTGATATGCATTTTATGGGGATGTGTGCAACACCACGTGATTACAGAGCCGTAAAACTCGTTAGCGCCAACTAGTGGCCGATTTCTTTCAAAACTCTTACAGACCTCTTGGGCCATGAGTCGAACATGCCCATCGAGTTTCGTTCCGATCGGCCTCCGTTAACCTTGTTTAAAAGGTGCACAAACTTCATTGGCCAATGGCGGCCATGTTTTTTGAGATATGTCAATATCCTTTTACACATACATGGCACCTTGGACCAAGACACTGCATACCAATTTTCAAGTCAATCGGACTAACGGTCAGGTGGCCACACCCCCTTTTATGTTTTTTTAATGTTATAGCGCCACCTAGTGTTCAATCGTCGCGATTTTTTTACTGTGACCTCAAATTGAACTCATACACATATCTACCAAGTTTGGTGAACGTACCTCATTTACTTCTGGAGTTATAGCCATTTTAGTAAAATAGGCTCCTCCCACAATGTTATTTTTGCACCCCCTAGCGACCGAAAATCGATAATTCAACTTTTTTTCGATAATTATTGATATTCAGTCTTCAGAGAACATTTCTGCACTGGTTTGGTTCCGATCGGGCAAAAAACCAGGGACTAGTTCGCAAAAGTAGTTTTTCGACAAAATTCAAAATGGCGGAAAATCAAATATGGCGCAAATAAAATCGGAGATATACGTTTTTTAAGTCAGAAGTCCAGCTTTCCAATGATATAAGACACTTGAGTCTACGACATACGGTCTAGGAGTTATGAGCAGTTTCGCGCTTGTGGTTGCTATAGCGCCACCTATGGGCCAATCGGGCTCATACTCTCTCAACCTCTCCTCGATTTTTGTACTACCCTAATCCGAAGTTTCAAGTCTCTAGCACTTACGGTTTGGTCTGCACGATGCGTTTTAGGGGAAAATAATAATAATAATTAAAGCTGCTAGCAGCATTTAGCGGTGTTCAAGCAATTAAGGCAGTTAGGGCAGTTAAGCTCAAAAGCATCAAAAGACATTAAGTTTTATGTAGCAAGCATTTAACCATTGACATTATAGATGGAAATAGACCATTTTAAGCATGATTTACCATGATATACCACATTTCAGTGTGATTTTTCATGATTTACCATTTTCCAGTATGATTTACCATGAATCTAGCATGATTTACCATAGTTTACCATGATATACCACATTCTAGAATGCTTTACCAGGATTCTAGCATGATTTACTTTATTTACTATGATTTACCATGTTTCTAGCATTATTTACCACAATTTACCACATTGCTAGCAATTATGTGAAGCATCAGAACAAAAAAAGTGATAAACTCTGACAAAATATGATTGTGTTATAATAGTAATTGTGTTATAAGGGATTTTTTAGTGTCTAAATAATATTTGCACATGAGAAAAGACTGTTAATAAGTAGAATGGCCAGCAGAGGGCAGTAGAAGACAACTTATTGGCTCACTTTCATTTTGAACTACTTGGTTTCACCAGTATTCTGCAAATCAGTTTTCTCATGTTAAATCCATAATGCATGCTTACACACACACACACACACACACACACACACACACACACACCACACACACACACACACACACACACACACACACACACACACACACACACACACACACACACACACACACACACACACACACACACACACACACACACACACACACACACACCACACACACACACAGACAAATGTTGTTATTGTTGTTTTCAATGCTATTGGGATGTGTCATTATGAAAATATACTTTAATGGTCATAAGCATTTCACATAATGTCTTTGTAAACTATTAATCAGATTATTCAGCATTTATTCAGAAACCTAGGACTACACACACACATTCTGTTGTAGATACAGACATTTGAACTATGTGATGGAAAAATAAAATGTTTACTGCAAGTCTCCTTCAGGATTCACATTTCTCTATGTGCTAAATAGTCAGTAGTAATACTTCAATAGATGTATTTTGACTAAATGTGAGTGTAAATGTTAAAATAGTGATTTTATAAAGTCTAAATAAGAATTATAGTATAATATTAGTCAGTAACATGACAAATGACTATTTTAAACAGCAGGGGGCAGTATAATACCACTTATTGGCTTAATAAGTCATTATGCTCATATAATTGTCATGTTTTTAACTGTTATAGAGGCAAATTTTCAACTTTTTTTGATAATTATTGATCTAGAGAGTCCAGAGAATTGTACTGCACTGGTTTTGAACATTATGATTTAAACATTATATGATAATAGATGGAAAATACCATTTACAGCCAATACAGGCAATTTACCATAGGAAATACATGGTTTTGCAGGTTTTTAACATTTATAGCGCCACCTATTGTCCGATCTTCATAAAACTTTGCATGCTTGATAATGACGTTAGGTCACATATGCACACCAATTTTTGTGAAGTTCTGAGTTTTTATTTATGATTTATAGGCTTTTGAGTGTATTTTGACACGCCCATTTTCTAAATGACCCTGTTAGAGTTAACCAAAAGACAAATTTCAACTTTTTTTTGATAATTATTGATCTAGAGCGTCCAGACAATTGTCCTAGACTGGTTTGGTTCCGATCGGGCGAAAAACCAGGGACTAGTTCGCAAAAGTAGGTTTTTAACATATTCGTAAATATTTAATGAACGATTTGACTGACAGCAATGGTTCTAGAGGCAAAGTTGTTCAGCATGAGGAGATCTATCGACTGATATGCATTTTATGAGGATTTGTGCAACACCACGTGATTACAGAGCCATAAAACTCATTAGCGCCAACTAGTGGCCGATTTCTTTCAAACCTCTTACAGACCTCTTGGGCCACGAGTCGAACATGCCCGTTGAGTTTCGTTCCGATCGGACACTGTTAACCTTGTTTAATAGGTGCTCAAATTTCATTGGCCGATGGTGGCCATGTTTTTTGAGATACGCCAATATCCTTTTACATATACATGGAACCTTGGACCAAGACACTGCATACCAATTTTCAAGTCAATCGGACTAACGGTCAGGTGGCCACACCCTCTTTTATGTTTTTTTAATGTTATAGCGCCACCTAGTGTTCAATCGTCGCGATTTTTTTACTGTGACCTCAAATTGAACTCATACATATGTGTACCAAGTTTGGTGAAGTTATCTTATTTACTTCTTGAGTTATAGCCATTTTAGTAAAATAGGCTCCTCCCACAACGTTATTTTTGCGCCCCCTAGCGACCGTAAATCGAAATTTCAACTTTTTTTTGATAATTATTGATATTCAGTCTCCAGAGAACATTTCTGCACTGGTCTGGTTCCGATTGGTCAAAAAACCAGGGACTAGTTCGCAAAAGTAGGTTTTGGACAAAATTGGCTATAACAATTTTTGTTTTGCTCCAAATCGAAATCCGAGATATACATCTTGTTCGTCTTGAGCCAGGGATCACAGTGGTGTAAAAATGAATAAGCTAGCTTCTAGCCCCAACGGTCTAGGAGTTATGAGCAATTTAGTACTTTTGGTTGCTGTAGCGCCACCTATGGGCCAAACGGGGTCATACTCTGATAGGTTGTCCCCATATTTGAGGCCTACCATCTGGGCGAGTTTCAAGTCTCTAGGCCTTACGGTTTGGGCTGCACGATGCGTTTTAGGTTTTTTTTTTTTCAAATAGCAATTACAATAGGTTTTCAGCACTAAAGTGCTTGAACACCTAATAACAATGAGACCTTTTTGACGATTATAGCGCCACCTTTTGTCCAATCTCCATGAAACTCTGCACGCTCCTTCAGCATGGTATGACACATATGCTCATCAATTTTGGTGAAGTTTTGACTTTTTTTGTAGGATTTATAGGCTTTTGACCGTATTTGGTCACGGACCATTTCCTAAATGACCATGTTATGGCCAAGCAAATGTAGAATTTCAACATTTTTTCGATAATTATTGATATTCAGACTCCAGAGAACATTGCTGCACTGGTCTGGTTCCGATTGGTCAAAAAACCAGGGACTAGTTCGCAAAAGTAGGTTTTGGACAAAATTGGCTATAACAAATTTTTTTTTGCTCCAAATCGAAATCCGAGATATACATATTGTTCGTCTTGAGCCAGGGATCACAGTGGTGTAAAAAGCTAGCTTCTAGCCCCAACTGTCGAGGAGTTATGAGCAATTTAGTACTTTTGGTTGCTGTAGCGCCACCTATGGGCCAAACGGGGTCATACTCTGATAGGTTGTCCCCATATTTGAGGCCTACCATCTGGGCGAGTTTCAAGTCTCTAGGCCTTACGGTTTGGGCTGCACGATGCGTTTTAGGTTTTTTTTTTTTCAAATAGCAATTACAATAGGTTTTCAGCACTAAAGTGCTTGAACACCTAATAACAATGAGACCTTTTTGACGATTATAGCGCCACCTTTTGTCCAATCTCCACGAAACTCTGCACGCTCCTTCAGCATGGTATGACACATATGCTCATCAATTTTGGTGAAGTTTTGACTTTTTTTGTAGGATTTATAGGCTTTTGACCGTATTTGGTCACGGACCATTTCCTAAATGACCATGTTATGGCCAAGCAAATGCAGAATTTCAACATTTTTTCGATAATTATTGATATTCAGACTCCAGAGAACATTTCTGCACTGGTCTGGTTCCGATTGGGCAAAAAACCAGGGACTAGTTCGCAAAAGTAGGTTTTGGACAAAATTGGCTATAACAATTTTTTTTTTGCTCCAAATCGAAATCCGAGATATACATATTGTTCGTCTTGAGCCAGGGATCACAGTGGTGTAAAAAGCTAGCTTCTAGCCCCAACTGTCGAGGAGTTATGAGCAATTTAGTACTTTTGGTTGCTGTAGCGCCACCTATGGGCCAAACGGGGTCATACTCTGATAGGTTGTCCCCATATTTGAGGCCTACCATCTGGGCGAGTTTCAAGTCTCTAGGCCTTACGGTTTGGGCTGCACGATGCGTTTTAGGTTTTTTTTTTTTCAAATAGCAATTACAATAGGTTTTCAGCACTAAAGTGCTTGAACACCTAATAACAATGAGACCTTTTTGACGATTATAGCGCCACCTTTTGTCCAATCTCCACGAAACTCTGCACGCTCCTTCAGCATGGTATGACACATATGCTCATCAATTTTGGTGAAGTTTTGACTTTTTTTGTAGGATTTATAGGCTTTTGACCGTATTTGGTCACGGACCATTTCCTAAATGACCATGTTATGGCCAAGCAAATGCAGAATTTCAACATTTTTTCGATAATTATTGATATTCAGACTCCAGAGAACATTTCTGCACTGGTCTGGTTCCGATTGGGCAAAAAACCAGGGACTAGTTCGCAAAAGTAGGTTTTGGACAAAATTGGCTATAACAATTTTTTTTTTGCTCCAAATCGAAATCCGAGATATACATCTTGTTCGTCTTGAGCCAGGGATCACAGTGGTGTAAAAAGCTAGCTTCTAGCCCCAACTGTCGAGGAGTTATGAGCAATTTAGTACTTTTGGTTGCTGTAGCGCCACCTATGGGCCAAACGGGGTCATACTCTGACAGGTTGTCCCCATATTTGAGGCCTACCATCTGGGCGAGTTTCAAGTCTCTAGGCCTTACGGTTTGGGCTGCACGATGCGTTTTAGGTTTTTTTTTTTCAAATAGCAATTACAATAGGTTTTCAGCACTAAAGTGCTTGAACACCTAATAACAATGAGACCTTTTTGACGATTATAGCGCCACCTTTTGTCCAATCTCCATGAAACTCTGCACGCTCCTTCAGCATGGTATGACACATATGCTCATCAATTTTGGTGAAGTTTTGACTTTTTTTGTAGGATTTATAGGCTTTTGACCGTATTTGGTCACGGACCTTTCCTAATGACCATGTTATGGCCAAGCAAATGCAGAATTTCAACATTTTTTTCGATAATTATTGATATTCAGACTCCAGAGAACATTTTCTGCACTGGTCTGGTTCCGATTGGGCAAAAAACCAGGGACTAGTTCGCAAAAGTAGGTTTTGGACAAAATTGGCTATAACAATTTTTTTTTTGCTCCAAATCGAAA
>JAZAVI010001082.1:0-12410 GCA_036326025.1 Chrosomus eos | reverse complement strand
GTTATTAGGTGTTCAAGCACTTTAGTGCTAAAAACCCTTTTTGGGGAATTCCCTATTTAAAAAAAAAAAAAAAACCTAAAACGCATCGTCCCACCCCAAAAAACCGTAAGGCCTAGAGACTTAAAAACTCCCCCCGTTTGGTAGGCCTAAAAATTTTGGGGAAAACCCTATAGAGTATGACCCCTTTTTGGCCCATAGGTGGCGCACAGCAACCAAAATTTACAAAATTTTTTCCCTCTTTAACCCCCTAGACCTTTTGGGGCTAGAAGCTAGCTTTTTACACCACTGTGACCCCTGGTCAAGCGAACAAGATGTATTTCTCGGTTTTTCGTTTTTGGAGAAAAGAAAAATTTGTTATAGCCGATTTTGCCCAAAAAACCTACTTTTGCAAAAACTAGCCCCCTGGTTTTTTGGGGACCAATCGGAACCAGACCAGTGCAGCAATGTTCTCTGGAGTCTGAATATCAATAATTATCGAAAAAATGTTAAAAATTCTGCTTTTTGGTTTGGCCAAAAACATGGTCCTTTAGGAAATGGTCCGTGCCCAAAAAATACGGTCAAAAGCCTATAAATCCTACAAAAAAAATTTAAAAACTTCCCCAAAAATTTGATGGCATATGTTTTCATACCAGCTGAAGGAGCTGCAGATTTTCATGGAGATTGGACAAAAGGTGGCGCATAATCGTAAAAAAAAGGTTCATTGTTTTTAGGTGTTAAAAGCATTTAGGTGAAACCTTTTGAAATTTGCTTTTGAAAAAAAAAAAAACCTAAAAAACGCATGGAGCCCAAAACTTTAAAGGCTAGAGACTTGAAACTCGCCCAGATGGTAGGCCTCAAATATGGGGACAACCTATCGAGTATGACCCCGTTTGGCCCATAGGTGGCGCTACAGAACCAAAATTCAAAATTTTCTCATAACTCCGGGGTTTGGGGTAGAAGCTGTTTTTTACCCCATGTGATCCCGGCCAAGACGAACAAGATGAAATTTTCGGATTTCGATTTGGAGCAAAAAAAAATTTTTTATAGCAATTTTGCCCCAAAAACCTATTTTTTGCGAATAGTCCTGGTTTTTTGACCAATGGGAACCAGCCCAGGGAGCAATGTTCTTGGAGTCTGAATATCAATAATTATCGAAAAATGTTAAAATTTTGCATTTGGTTGGCCAAAACATGGCCCTTTGGAAATGGTCCTGACCAAATCGGAAAAAGCCTATAATCCACAAAAAAAAGTCAAATTCCCCAAAAATTTGTGAGCATAGTGTCATCCTGTAAAGGAGCGTGCAGGTTTCATGGGTTGGAAAAAGGTGGCGTTAAAAATCGTCAAAAAGGCCTCATTGTTATTAGGTGTTCAAGCACTTTAGTGCTGAAAACCTATTGTAATTGCTATTTGAAAAAAAAAAAAACCCCTAAAACGCATCGTGCAGCCCAAACCGAAAGGGCTAGAGATTTAAAACTCGCCCAGATGGTGGGCCTCAAATTGGGGACAACCTATCAGAGTATGACCCCGTTTGGCCCATAGGTGGGTACAGAAACCCCAAAAAAGTACTAAATTGCTATATCCTGACCGTTGGGGTTTGAAGCTAGCTTTTTTAAAAACCACTGTGATCCCTGGCCCAAGACGAACAAGAGGTATTCTCGGATTTCGTTTGGAGCAAAAAAAAATTTGTTATAGCAATTTTGTCCAAAACTATTTTTGAAAAATAGTCCCGGGTTTTTTGACCAATCGGAACCGACCAGTGCAGCAATTTTCTCTGGAGTCTGAATATCAAAAATTATCAAAAAAAAATTTTGAAATTCGCATTTGGTTGGCCATAACATGGTTTTAGGAAATGGCCCGTGACCAAAATCGGCCAAAACCCTAAAAATCCTACAAAAAAAAGTAAACTTCACCAAAATTGTGAGCATATTGTCATACGTGAAGGGGGGGGGGGGGGGGGGGGGGGGGGGGGGGGGGGGGGGGGGGGGGGGGGGGGGGGGGGGGGGGGGGGGGGGGGGGGGGGGGGGGGGGGGGGGGGGGGGGGGGGGGGGGGGGGGGGGGGGGGGGGGGGGGGGGGGGGGGGGGGGGGGGGGGGGGGGGGGGGGGGGGGGGGGGGGGGGGGGGGGGGGGGGGGGGGGGGGGGGGGGGGGGGGGGGGGGGGGGGGGGGGGGGGGGGGGGGGGGGGGGGGGGGGGGGGGGGGGGGGGGGGGGGGGGGGGGGGGGGGGGGGGGGGGGGGGGGGGGGGGGGGGGGGGGGGGGGGGGGGGGGGGGGGGGGGGGGGGGGGGGGGGGGGGGGGGGGGGGGGGGGGGGGGGGGGGGGGGGGGGGGGGGGGGGGGGGGGGGGGGGGGGGGGGGGGGGGGGGGGGGGGGGGGGGGGGGGGGGGGGGGGGGGGGGGGGGGGGGGGGGGGGGGGGGGGGGGGGGGGGGGGGGGGGGGGGGGGGGGGGGGGGGGGGGGGGGGGGGGGGGGGGGGGGGGGGGGGGGGGGGGGGGGGGGGGGGGGGGGGGGGGGGGGGGGGGGGGGGGGGGGGGGGGGGGGGGGGGGGGGGGGGGGGGGGGGGGGGGGGGGGGGGGGGGGGGGGGGGGGGGGGGGGGGGGGGGGGGGGGGGGGGGGGGGGGGGGGGGGGGGGGGGGGGGGGGGGGGGGGGGGGGGGGGGGGGGGGGGGGGGGGGGGGGGGGGGGGGGGGGGGGGGGGGGGGGGGGGGGGGGGGGGGGGGGGGGGGGGGGGGGGGGGGGGGGGGGGGGGGGGGGGGGGGGGGGGGGAAAAAAAAAAAAAAAAAAAAAAAAAAAAAAAAAAAAAAAAAAAAAAAAAAAAAAAAAAAAAAAAAAAAAAAAAAAAAAAAAAAAAAAAAAAAAAAAAAAAAAAAAAAAAAAAAAAAAAAAAAAAAAAAAAAAAAAAAAAAAAAAAAAAAAAAAAAAAAAAAAAAAAAAAAAAAAAAAAAAAAAAAAAAAAAAAAAAAAAAAAAAAAAAAAAAAAAAAAAAAAAAAAAAAAAAAAAAAAAAAAAAAAAAAAAAAAAAAAAAAAAAAAAAAAAAAAAAAAAAAAAAAAAAAAAAAAAAAAAAAAAAAAAAAAAAAAAAAAAAAAAAAAAAAAAAAAAAAAAAAAAAAAAAAAAAAAAAAAAAAAAAAAAAAAAAAAAAAAAAAAAAAAAAAAAAAAAAAAAAAAAAAAAAAAAAAAAAAAAAAAAAAAAAAAAAAAAAAAAAAAAAAAAAAAAAAAAAAAAAAAAAAAAAAAAAAAAAAAAAAAAAAAAAAAAAAAAAAAAAAAAAAAAAAAAAAAAAAAAAAAAAAAAAAAAAAAAAAAAAAAAAAAAAAAAAAAAAAAAAAAAAAAAAAAAAAAAAAAAAAAAAAAAAAAAAAAAAAAAAAAAAAAAAAAAAAAAAAAAAAAAAAAAAAAAAAAAAAAAAAAAAAAAAAAAAAAAAAAAAAAAAAAAAAAAAAAAAAAAAAAAAAAAAAAAAAAAAAAAAAAAAAAAAAAAAAAAAAAAAAAAAAAAAAAAAAAAAAAAAAAAAAAAAAAAAAAAAAAAAAAAAAAAAAAAAAAAAAAAAAAAAAAAAAAAAAAAAAAAAAAAAAAAAAAAAAAAAAAAAAAAAAAAAAAAAAAAAAAAAAAAAAAAAAAAAAAAAAAAAAAAAAAAAAAAAAAAAAAAAAAAAAAAAAAAAAAAAAAAAAAAAAAAAAAAAAAAAAAAAAAAAAAAAAAAAAAAAAAAAAAGGGGTGGCGCTAAATCGTCAAAAGGCTCTTGTTATTAGGTGTTCAAGCACTTTAGTGCTGAAAATTTGTATGCTATTTGAAAAAAAAAAACTAAACGCATCGTGCAGCCAAAGTAAGGCCTAGAGCTTGAAACTGCCAAAGGTAGGCTCAAATTGGGGACAACCTATCAGATACCCGTTGGCCATAGTGCGCTACAGACCAAAAGTACTAAATTGCTCTATCCTCCGTTGGGGCTAGAAGCTGCTTTTTACACACTGGTCCTGCCAAGACGACAAGATTATATCTCGGATTTCGATTTGGAGAAAAAAATTTGTATAGCCATTTTGTCAAACTACTTTTGGCAGTCCTGGTTTTTGACCAATCGGAACGACAGTGCAGAATGTTCTTGGAGTCTGATACATAATTATCAAAAAAGTGAAATTCTGATTTGTTGCATAACATGATTAGGAAATGGCGTGACCAATACGGTCAAAGCTATAACTACAAAAAGTCAAACTTCCCAAAAATCGTGAGCTATGTTCATACCATGCGAAGGAGCTGCAGGTTTCATGGAGATGACAAAGGTGGCGCTAATCGTCAAAAGCTCATTGTTATAGGTGTTAAGCTTTGTGCTGAAAACTATTGTAATTGTATTTGAAAAAAAAAAAAACCTAAACGATCGTGCAGCCAACGTAAGGTAGAGACTTGAAACTCGCCAAGTAGGCCTCAATATGGGGAAACTATCAGAGTATGACCCGTTTGGCCCATAGGTGGCTACACAACAAAAGTACTAAATTGCTCATAACTCCTAGACCGTTGGGCTAAGTGCTTTTTACACACTGTGTCCCTGGTCAAGACAAACAAGATGTATATTCGGTTTCGATTGGAGCAAAGAAAATTTGTTATAGCGATTTGTCAAACCTATTTTGCAATAGCCCGGGTTTTTTGACCATCGGAACAGACCGTGCACAATTTTCCCTGGATTGAATATCATAATTATCGAAAAATTTTGAAATTCTGCATTTGGTTGGCCATAACAGGTCTTTGGGAATGGTCCGTACCAAATACGGCAAAAGCCTATAACCTAAAAAAAGTCAAAATTCCAAATGTGGATAGTGTATACATGTGAAGGAGCGTGAGAGTTCATGGAGATTGGACAAAAGGTGCGCTATAATCGTCAAAGGGGGCCTCTTGTTTAGGTGTCAAGCACTTTAGTGCTGAAACCTATTGTATTGCATTTGAAAAAAAAAAACCTAAAGCATCGTGCACCAAACCGAAAGCCTAGAGATTGAACTCCCAGATGTAGCCTCAAATTGGGGACAACTATGAGTATGACCGTTGCCATAGGTGGCGTACAGCAACCAAAAGTATAAATTGTCATAACTCCTAGACGTTGGGGCTGAATAGTTTTACACCACTGTGATCCTGGCCCAAGACGAACAAGTTATATCTCGATTCGATTTGGAGCAAAAAAATTTGTATAGCATTTTGTCCAAACTATTTTGCGAATAGTCCTGGTTTTTGACAATCGGAACCAGACCAGTGCAAAGTTCTTGAGTCTAATATAATAATTATCGAAAAATGTTGAAATTCTGCTTGTTGCCATACAGTCCTTTAGGAATGGTCCGGACAAATGGTCAAAAGCTATAATCCTACAAAAAGTCAAATTCACAAAATCGTTTGAGCATTGTGTCAACCATGTGAGAGCTCAGAGTTTATGGAGTTGGACAAAAGGGGCGCTATAATCGTCAAAAGGCCATGTTATTAGGGTTCAGCTTTAGTGCTGAAAACCTTGTAATTGCTATTTGAAAAAAAAAAAACCTAAAACGCTCGTGCAGCCAACGTAAGGCCTAGAGCTTGAACCGCCAGAGGAGGCCTCAATATGGGACACTATCGATTATGACCCGTTTGGCCATGGTGGCGTACAGCAACCAAAAGTACTAATTGTCATAACTCCTATTGGGGTAGAAGTAGCTTTTTACACCCTGGATCCCTGGCAAGACGACAAGATGTATATCTCGGATTTCGATTGGAGCAAGAAAAATTTGTATAGCGATTTTGTCCAAACCTACTTTGCGAACTAGTCCTGTTTTTGACAATCGGAACCAGACGTGCAGAAAGTTCTCTGGAGTCTGAATCATATTATGAAAAATGTTGAATTCTGATTTGGTTGG
This sequence comes from Chrosomus eos, assembly GCA_036326025.1. Classification (NCBI taxonomy): domain Eukaryota; kingdom Metazoa; phylum Chordata; class Actinopteri; order Cypriniformes; family Leuciscidae; genus Chrosomus; species Chrosomus eos. The sequence continues at coordinate 6,578 of JAZAVI010001082.1, read as the reverse complement.
CCATAACATGGTCCTTGAAATGGTCCGTGCCAAATACGTAAAAGTATAAATCTACAAAAAAGTCAAAACTCCAAATGTGAGCTAGTGTTTCCTGTGAAGGGGGCAGGTTCATGGGTTTGGGACAAAAGGTGGCCTATAATCGTCAAAGGCCTTTGTTTTAGGTTTAAGCACTTTGTGGAAAACCTATTTAATTGCTATTGAAAAAAAAAAAAACTAAAACGCATCGGCAGCCCAAAGTAAGCTAGAGACTGAACCGAAATTTGGGGCCTCAATTATGGGGACAAACTAAAGTATCCCTTTGGTGGGGGGGGGGGGGGTTTAGAGTGTTTTACCCATGGATCCCTGGCCAGAGAACAGATGTATATCTCGATTTCGTTTGGAGCAAAAAAATTGTTATAGCCAATTTTTCAAAACTACTTTTGCGAATGTCCCGGGTTTTTTGACCATGGAACGACCAGTGCAGAATGTTTTGAGTTGATATAAAATTATCGAAAAATGTTGAAATTTGCATTGTTGCCATAACATGGTTTGAATGGCCGTGACAATAGGTCAAAGCCTATAAACCCTACAAAAAAGTCAAAACTTCACCAAATCGATGAATAGTGTTACCATGTGAAGGAAGAAGTTTCATGGAGATTGACAAAGGGCGCTATAATCGTCAAAAGTCTCATTGTTATTAGGTGTCAGCATTAGGCTGAAAACTAGAAATGATTGAAAAAAAAAAAAAAACCTAAAGCATGTGCCCAAACGAAGGCTAGAGACTTGAAACTCCCCAAGGTAGGCTAATATGGGACAACCTATCAGGATGACCCCGTTGGCCTAGTGCGCCGACCAAAGACTAATGTCAAAACCCCTAGACCGTTGGGGCTAGACTAGCTTTTTACCCACTGTGACCCTGGCTCAGACGAACAATGTAATCTCGGATTTCGATTGGAGCAAGAAAAATTTGTTATAGCGTTTTGTCCAAACACTTTGCAAACAGCCCGGTTTTTGACCAATCGAACCGCCGTGCAGCATGTTCTCTGGAGTTGAATATCAATAATTATCGAAAAAATGTTAAAATCTGTTTGGTTGGCCATAACTGGTCCTTTAGAAATGGTCCGTACCAAATACGGTCAAAGCCTTAATTACAAAAAAAGTCAAACTTCACAAAATCGATGGATTGTGTCATACCATGTAAGGAGCGTGCAGAGTTTATGGAGATGGCAAAGGTGGGCTATAATCGTAAAAAGGCCTCTTGTTATAGGTGTTCAAGCATTAGGCTGAAAACCTTGTATGCTATTAAAAAAAAAAAACAAAAGCATCGTGCAGCCCAAACGTAGGCTAGAGACTGAACTCGCCAGTGGTAGCCTCAATAGGGACACTATCAAGTATGACCCGTTGGCCATAGGTGGCGCACAGAACCAAAATAATTGTATAATCTAGACCGTTGGGCTGAGCTAGCTTTTACACCTGTGATCCTGGCCAAGCGAACAGTGTTATCTCGGATTTCGATTTGGAGCAAAAAAAATTTGTTATAGCATTTTGTCAAAACCACTTTTGCGAACAGTCCTGTTTTTTGACCAATCGAACAGACAGTGCAGCAATGTTCTCTGGGTCGAATATCATAATATCGAAAAATGTTGAAATTTGATTTGGTTGGCAAACATGGCCCTTTAGGAATGGTCGTGACCAAATAGGCAAAAGCCTAAATCCTACAAAAAGTCAAATTCACCAAATGAGAGCTATGTGTCACATGGAAGGGCGTGCAGATTTCATGGAGATTGGACAAAGGTGCGATAATGTCAAAAAGGCTCATGTTATTGGTGTCAAGCACTTTAGTTGCTGAAACTATTGTAATTCTATTTGAAAAAAAAAAATAAAACGCATCGTCACCAACGTAAGCCTGAGTTGAAACTCGCCAGTGGTAGGCTCAAATTGGGACAATATCAGAGTATGACCCGTTTGGCCCTAGGTGCGCTACAGCAACCAAAGTACAAATTGCTCATAATCTAGCCGTTGGGCTAGAAGCTAGTTTTTACACACTGTGATCCCTGGCCAAGACAACAAGATTATTCTCGGATTTCGATTTGGACAAAAAAATTTGTTATAGCCATTTGTCCAAAACTATTTGCGAATAGTCCTGGTTTTTTGACCATCGGAACCAGACCGTGCAGCATGTTCTCTGGAGTTGAATATCATAATTACGAAAAATGTTGAAATCTGCATTTGTTGGCCTAACGGTCTTAGGAAATGGTGTGCCAAATACGGCAAAGCATAATCCTACAAAAAGTCAAAACTTCACCAAAATGATGGCTATGTGTCATCCATGCTGAGGAGCTGCAGAGTTCTGAGATTGACAAAAGGTGGGCTATAATCGTCAAAAGGCTCATTGTTATAGTGTTCAAGCACTTTAGTGCTGAAAACTATTGTAATTGCTTTTGAAAAAAAAAAAAACAAAACGCATCTTGCACCCAAACTAAGGCAGAGACTTGAAACTCGCCAGATGGTGGGCCCTCAATATGGGGAAACATCAAGTATGACCCGTTTGGCCTAGGTGGCGCTACGAACCAAAGTACTAAATTGTCATACTCTGACGTTGGGCTAGAAGCTAGCTTTTAACCATGGTCCCTGGAAAGACGAAAGTGTATTCTCGGATTTGTTGGAGCAAAAAAAAATTTGTTATAGCCATTTTGTCAAACTACTTTTGCGAACTAGTCCTGTTTTTGCCCAATCGACCGACAGTGCAAAGTCTCTGGAGTTAATATCATAATTACAAAAAATGTGAAATTCTGCATTTGTGGCCAAAATGGTTTTGGGAAATGGCGTGACAATACGGCAAAAGCTATAATCCTAAAAAAAGTAAAAACTTCCCAAAATGATGAGCATATGTGTCTCATTGGAGTGCAGGTTTATGAGTTTGGACAAAGGTGGCGCTATAATCGTCAAAAAGTTCATGTATTAGGTGTTCAGCACTTAGTGCGAAAACTATGTAATTGCTATTTGAAAAAAAAAAAACTAAACGCATGTGCAGCCCAAACCGTAAGCAGGATTAAACTCGCCATGGTAGGCCTAATATGGGGACACCTATGAGTATGACCCGTTTGGCCATAGGTGGCGTACAGCAACCAAAGTATAATTGCTCATAACTCCTGACGTGGGGCTAGAAGCTAGCTTTTTACACCACTGTGATCCTGGCCAAGCGAACAAATGTATATCTCGATTTCGATTTGGAGCAAAGAAAAATTTGTTATACGATTTTGTCAAAACTACTTTTGACTAGTCCGGTTTTTTACCAATCGGACCAGACCAGTGCAGCAATGTTTCTGGGTTGATATCAATAATTATCGAAAAAATGTTGAAATTCGCATTGGTTGCCATAAATGGTCTTTAGGAATGGCCGTGCCAAACGCAAAGCTATAATCTACAAAAAAAGTAAACTCACCAAAATGATGAGAATTGTCATACCAGCTGAAGGAGTGCAGATTTTCTGGAGTTTGGACAAAAGGTGGGCATAATCGTCAAAAAGGTCATTGTTATTAGGTGTTCAAGCACTTTGTGCTGAAAACTATTGTATTGCATTTAAAAAAAAAAAAAAACCCTTAAAACGCATCGTGCGCCCAAACTAAGCCTAGAGACTTGAAACCGCCCAGATGGTAGGCTCAATATGGGGACACCTATAAGTAACCCCGTTGGCCCTAGTGGCGTACAGCAACAAAGTACTAAATGTCATAACTCCTGACGTTGGGTAGAAGCTACTTTTTAACACTGGATCCTGGCCAGACGAACAGTGTTATTCGATTTCGATTTGGAGCAAAAAAAAAATTTTTATAGCCTTTGTCCAAAACCTACTTTGCAACTGTCCGTTTTTTGACCAATCGAACAGACAGGCAGCAAGTTCTTGAGTCTGAATAATATTTCGAAAAAATGTTGAAATCTGCATTTGGTTGGCCATAACATGGCCCTTTAGAATGGTTGCCAAATACGGTCAAAGCTATAATCCACAAAAAAGTCAAAACTTCACCAAATCGATGAGATATTGTCATACCATGTGAAGGAGTGCAGAGTTTCATGGAGATTGGACAAAAGGTGGCGCTTATCGTCAAAAGCTCATTGTTATTAGGGTTCAGCATTTAGTGTGAAAACCTATTGTATTGCTATTTGAAAAAAAAAAACCTAAAACGATCGTCAGCCCAAACGTAAGGCTAGAGCTTGAAACCGCCAGAGGTAGGCTCAATATGGGGAAACTATCAAGTTGACCCGTTTGCCCATAGGTGCGTAAGACCAAAAGTACTAAATTGCTTAATCTAGCGTTGGGGCAGAGCTGTTTTACAACTGGATCCTGCTCAGACGAACAAGATGTTTCTCGGATTCGATTGGAGCAAAAAAATTTGTTATAGATTTGTCCAAAACCTACTTTTGGAATATCCTGGTTTTTGACCATCGGAACACCAGTGCGAATGTTTCTGGAGTCTGAATTCAATATTATCGAAAAAATGTGAAATTTGCTTTGTTGGTAACATGGCTTAGGAAATGCGTGACCAAATACGCAAAGCTATAACTCAAAAAAATAAAACTTCACAAATGATGAGCTATGTGTCATACCATGCTGAAGGAGCTGCAGATTTCATGAGATGGACAAAGGTGGCGCTATAATGTAAAAAGGCTCATTGTATTAGGTGTTCAAGCATTTAGTCTGAAACTATTGAAATTGCATTTAAAAAAAAAAAAAAACCTAAAACGCATCGTGCAGCCAAACCGTAAGGCTAAGACTGAAACTCGCCCAGAGGTAGCTCAATATGGGGACAACCTATCAAGTAGACCCGTTTGGCCATGGTGGCGCTACAGAACCAAAAGTACTAATTGCCATAATCCTGACGTTGGGCTAGAAGCTGCTTTTCACCACTGGATCCTGGCCAGACAACAGATGTTATTGGATTTCGATTGAGCAAAAAAAATTGTATAGCCATTTTGTCCAAAACCTACTTTTGCGAACTAGTCCTGGTTTTTTGACAATCGAACCGACAGTGCAGCATGTTCTCTGGTCTGAATTAATAATTATCGAAAATGTTGAAATTCTGCATTTGGTTGGCATAACATGGTCTTTGGGAAATGGCCCGTGACCAATACGGAAAAGCATAATTACAAAAAAGTCAAAATTCCCAAAATGTGAGCATATGTGTCTACATGGAAGACGGAGAAGTTTCATGGATTGGACAAAAGTGCGCTTAATGCAAAAAGGTCATTGTTATTAGGTGTTCAAGCACTTTAGTGCTGAAACCTTTGTAATTGCTATTAAAAAAAAAAAAAAAAACCTAAAGATCGTGCAGCCAAACCGTAAGGCCTGAGACTTGAAACTCGCCCAGATGGTAGGCTAAATTGGGGACACTATCGAGATACCCGTTGGCCCATAGTGGCGCTACGCAACCAAAAGTACTAAATTGCTCATAACTCCTGACGTTGGGCAAAAGAGCTTTTTACACCACGTGATCCTGTCAAGACGAACAAGTGTATATCTCGATTTCGATTTGGAGCAAGAAAATTGTATAGCCGATTTTGTCCAAAACCTACTTTGCGAACTAGTCCTGGTTTGACCAATCGGACAGACGTGCGCAAGTTTTTGGGAGTTGAATATCATAAATCGAAAAAATGTTGAAATTCTCATTTGGTTGCTACATGGTCCTTTAGGAATGGTCCGGCCAAATCGGTCAAAAGCTATAAATCTACAAAAAAGTCAAAATTCACCAAATGATGAGCATATGTGTCATACATGCTGAAGGGCGGAGAGTTATGGAGATTGGACAAAAGTGGCGTATAATCTTCAAAAGGCTATTGTTATTAGGGTCAGCCTTTGTGCGAAAACTATTGTAATTGCTATTGAAAAAAAAAAAACCTAAAACGATCGGCAGCCCAAACCGTAAGGCCTAGGACTTGAAATCGCCAAGGTAGCCTCAAATTGGGACAACCTTCAGAGTATGACCCGTTTGGCCCATAGGTGCGCTACAGAACCAAAAGTATAATGCTCATAACTCCTGACGTTGGGCTGAAGTAGTTTTTAACCAGGATCCCGCCAAGACGAACAGTGTATATTCGGATTCGTTTGAGAAAAAAAATTTGTATAGCCATTTTCAAACCACTTTTGCGAACTAGTCCCTGTTTTTGACAATGGGAAACCAGACCAGGGCAGATGTTCTGGGTTGTATCATAATTATCGAAAAATGTTAAATTCTGCTTTGTTGGCATAACGGTTTGAAATGGCGTGACCAATACGCAAAAGTAATCCTACAAAAAAGTCAAAATCACAAAATGATGGCATATGTTCTCCCGTGAAGGGGTGCAGGTTTCATGAGATGGACAAAGTGCGCTATAATCGTCAAAAGGTCATGTATTAGTGTTCAGCACTTTAGTGTGAAACTATTTAATGCTATTTAAAAAAAAAAAAAAAAACCAAAAAGCATGTGCACCCCAAAACCGTAAGGTAGAGATTTGGAAACTCCCCCAAAAGGTGGCCCTTTCAAATAGGGGGGAAAATATAGGTATGACCCCTTTTGGGCCCCATGGTGGCGCTACAGAAACCCAAAAAGTAAAAAATTGTCATA
>JAZAVI010001081.1:0-31834 GCA_036326025.1 Chrosomus eos | reverse complement strand
TTAAAGATCTGGGTACACATGCCTGAGTACACTGATGCCTTATAGACGTCAAGACCACAGGCTTCCAGGTCTGTGTCATAGAAGATCAGGTTGTTTCTTTCCAGCTGATGAAATGCCAGTTTCCCCAGTGAAAGGATGGCGTCTTTATCCCAGGAAACATCTGGTGTGTATTCTCCATCATACTTCCGGCGGCTCTGCTGGATCTGAAAGCGGAGAAAGTGTGTGTACATTTGTGTCAGAGTCTTGGGAGTGTCTTCAGTGTTTGATTCCTGCAGTGTTTTAGAGATCTCATCAGCCTGAGTGTTTTTCACATCATTATTTCTCTTCTCCTCCAGAATGTTCTGGAGAACAGTGGCTGAAATCCAGCAGAAGACTGGGATGTGGCACATGATAAAGAGACTCTTTGATTGTTTAACATGATCTATGATTGTGTTGGCTTGAATATCATCCTTGAATCTTTTTTGGAAGTACTCTTGCTTTTGTGCGTCGCTGAATCCTCGTATCTCTGTCAGCCGGTCGATACAGTCAGGAGGAATCTTACTGGCAGCTGCTGGTCTGGTGGTGATCCAGATGAGAGCAGAAGGAAGCAGATTTCCCTTCATGAGGTTCGTTAGGAGAACATCCAGAGAGGCTGGTGACGATACATCACGCCACGTCTCATTACAATCAAACTTCAGAGGAAGGCGACATTCGTCCAGTCCATCAAGGATGAACAGCACTTTGAACTGATTCCTTCTTGTAAGATTCAGTCCTTTTGTCTCTGGGAAAAATTGAGTTATAAGGTCCATCAAACTTAGTTTTTCTTTCTCCTTTAAGTTCATCTCTCTGAATGGAAGAGGAAATATGAAGCTGATATCTTGATTTTCTTTTCCTTCAGCCCAGTCCAGAACAAACTTTTGCACAGAGACCGATTTTCCGATGCCAGCGACTCCTTTTGTCAGTACAGTTCGGATCTCCTTGTTTTGTTCAGGTGCTTCAAACAAATGTGTGCATTCAACCTGTATCTCTTGTGCTTCATGACGCCTGGAAGCAACTTCAATCTGTCTCACCTCATGTTCAGTATTGACCTGTTCACTGCCACCCTGAGTGATATAGAGATCTGTGTAGATGTTATTCAGGAGTGTGGAGTCACCTTGCTTCGCCATTCCTTCAAACACACATCGATACTTCTTCTTTAGGCCAGATTTCAGCTGAGGAATAAGTAACAGCTCACCTAAACACAGGAACAGAAAATAGATAGTTTTAGTCTTAATTTTCTCTCCTACATTTATAAGAGACAATCAGACAGATGATCATGAGTCTCTTGCCTTCTAGAGCATCAGCAGCTTCATCTTGCTTCATCTCTCTCAGGTAATGTAGTGTGAGCTCAAGAGCTGATTCCTTGATACTACATCTATTCTCAATAAAGTCCTTCACAAAGTATTGTGTGTTCTCTTTTTGTAATATTTTCTTTAACTTCTCCAGCTCATTCTTCAGAAATGTGATTATTTTGCTCTCAAGATCCTACAAACAAAAGTAAAAAGACAGAATAACACAATTTAAGCCAAATTTATTAAATAATTACATGTACATAAAAAAATCCAGTTAAAAGACTAACATGCTAACCAAGTTGTGCTAAAATGTGTTTAAAAGGAAAAATAAGTGATTAAGAAAAATTTTAATACATTTCTTTGTTCAATAACACATTTGTTTGTTAGAAATATTAAACATGTATAAAAATGTGTTTCCTACCTGGAAGATCCCTAGAAGATTGTCTTTGAAATTCTCGTGGTTCCTGTGAGTCTGAACGTCTGAGTCTAATGTCTCATATTGAAGCCTGTAATCAAATTAGTCAAATAAAATACTTACTGATATTTTACAGAAAGAGAAATAAGCATTAGCTGTGAATACCCTGACAAATATTTGATAAATTAGTAACACAAAATACCTTTTATTAGATGATGGTGTTTTCTCACTGAAGTCTGGTACTCCACCTTTAGACCAATCACTCTTCAGAGACACAGAGCTGGACACATGTGAGCCTGATCTTACACTGATGACACAAAGGACAGAGAGAAAACACTTTACTACAAAAGATCCTACAGTCTCATTTGAAAAGGTTTAATGTTGCCAATAGTAATCAAATGCAGTATATCTGTGTATTTGTTCATTTATGACCATGGTTGGATGGATGGACATGTTTAGTTGCATGATCTATTTCCCATAGTGAATTTATGCCTCTTGTGGCTGCCTGTGTAACTGTGTTACTGGAATGAGTTTCATAAATCCCCTTACACAGTCAAGTTCAATCACATACACCACTGTGGACAAATAATACAACCCTATAATGTAATGTAAACACACAAAATACCTTTTATTAGATGATGGTGTTTTCTCACTGAAGTCTGGTACTCCTTCTTTAGAGCGATCACTCTTCAGAGACACAGAGCTGGACACATGTGAGCCTGATCTTACACTGATGACACAAAGAACAGAGAGAGAGAGAGAGAGAGAGAGAGAGAGAGAGAGAGAGAGAGAGAGAGAGAGAGAGAGAGAGAGAGGAGAGAGAGAGAGAGAGAGAGAGAGAGAGAGAGAGAGAGAGAGAGAGAGAGAGAGAGAGAGAGAGAGAGAGAGAGAGAGAGAGAGAGAGAGAGAGAGAGAGAGAGAGAGAGAGAGAGGAGAGAGAGAGAGAGGAGAGAGAGAGAGAGAGGAGAGAGAGAGAGAGAGAGAGAGAGAGAGAGAAAAACACTTTAGTAAAGGAGGATCAACTGCGTCTGAAACACATCTGTGTCTTTATCTAATCCTCCACAGAAATACACACACTTACACAATGTACAGTTTTATAATAAACAATAATTAAATAAATCATTTTATTTACTGGCTCACATTAGTTTAATGTCTTTAATATAGATGAGTGAGATTAAACATGTTGAGAATATTGTTAAAATATACTTGACCTTAATTTAATAGAACATTTCAAGTTTTTATTTATTGACAGAAATAGAGAACAGAAATGTCTGTGCGACACAGTTTTGTTAGCATACTTGAATTAAATTAAGTGTATAGTTGTTTTCTAATGTCTGTCAATTTAATTTTATGATCTTAAAACTAAAGTTATTTATTTGGATTAATTCAGCTCTAGAAGGTTATTAACAAATTATTAACTGTGATATTGTCTAAAAAAGCAAACAGGACTTTATAGACAATGTCAGTGTCAGTTGTGCAAAGCATTTGCTAAATATGAAAACAATGTTTAAAGTTGTGTAATTGGCCAGGAAAACACAAAGTCCAGTGGAGTGTAAACTGAGAGGTGAAAACAGACGCAGTCTTACCTGTGTTTCTCTGAGAGACTCATCTGAGAGAGAGAGTCCTTTCCTCTTTCCTCTGACATACTGCAGCTAAACTGACCCTGAAAACTGATCAGCACTGCTTTCTGAAAACACCAATCCTTCAGCATCACCTGCAGATCACAACATTTACACACATCAACAACATCTTATTTAAGACAATCATGAAGAATAAAGAGTTATCATCAACAACATCTTATTTAAGACAATCATGAAGAATAAAGAGTTATCACAACAACATCTTATTTAAGACAATCATGAAGAATAAAGAGTTATCATCAACAACATCTTATTTAAGACAATCATGAAGAATAAAGAGTTATCATCAACAACATCTTATTTAAGACAATCATGAAGAATAAAGAGTTATCATCAACAACATCTTATTTAAGACAATCATGAAGAATAAAGAGTTATCATCAACAACATCTTATTTAAGACAATCATGAAGAATAAAGAGTTATCAACAACAACATCTTATTTAAGACAATCACGAAGAATAAAGAGTTATCATCAACAACATCTTATTTAAGACAATCATGAAGAATAAAGAGTTATCATCAACAACATCTTATTTAAGACATCATGAAGAATAAAGAGTTATCATCAACAACATCTTATTTAAGACAATCATGAAGAATAAAGAGTTATCAGCAACAACACAACACTAAAACAATATGAAAAAAGTGAGTTACACAACAAATTATTAGCACATGAAAATAACGAATGTCTTAATCATTTTTGAATTGTTAATGAGTGTATATCACACTCTAATTTATGAAATCATGAGAAACAGAAATTAAACAACTTGCATCGGAATATGAATCCCAATTTATTATAGCTCTGAATAAGAGTTATATCAACAACATTATTTAACAATCACAGAATAGAGTTACCACAATCTTTTTTAAAATTGTGAATGATAAAGCATTTATCATCAAGCAAATCTTTTGATATCATTACTTTCAAAATCAACATATTAAACATCATGAAGTAAAAGGTATACCAACATTTATTAACATAGAGATAAGTGTATAACTACTAATCATTATTTGCTCATGAAATAAATATTCAAAAAATTTTATTAGATTTTGATGAAAATGAGTTATCATTCAACTCTTATTTAAGCTATGAAAATGGTTATCTTTCAAAATACTTTATTTAAACAATCATAAAAAAAGAGCATAACACAGAAAAAATGGAGAAAACGTTTCAAACAAATATTTGCCATGTAAAAAACCACTTTTAATAAATTCTTTTTTAATATTAACTTCAAATGATTTCATTGGGGAACAGAAATGTACACTGTGCTGGGTAAACTGAACCCAATTTGATATATTCTCTATTAGAGTATAACATAATTTACAATCATATTTACCCAATCTTTATTAATTGTTGAATCGTTTGCCATTTAATCATCAAGTTCACAATGATGTTTGATATCATTACTTTCAAATGATCCTAAAATAACTGATTAAGTAAAAGTAACCAGAATTATAAACATACTGTATAGCTACTAATCATAATTGCTATGAACTGAAATATTGAATAATATCAGATTGTTGTTGATTGACGTTAGGCTTCATCTGTCTGTCTACTGTAAATGTCTGCTTCAAAAATACTTTCGATTTCACATCACAAAAACAACAGCCTAACACGGAAGAGGAAATGGGAGAAAACATTCAAAAACATTTTTGTTTTCAATAAACCCTTTATCAATAAAACTGTTTGTGTTTTAACTTCAAAAGATTGTAATTTCTGCAGATTTTCTTCTGTTCGGAGTAGAGAGAAAAGCCTTCTGTAACTTCACATTTAATCACGCTATCAATGAAGTTCCTAATAATAAAATGACTTTAATAGAATGTATTAAACTTACTTGCAGTCTTGTCCACTAAGAAGAGAATTTATCAGTATTTTAAACTCAGTAACGCTTGTTGTCAGTCCGCGCGCGTCGTTCTCAGAATCTCTTGCTGGTCTCGATGGATTGTGGATTAAACACATAAATGTCCGCGAGTGTTATTAGATTTGGTAGGCATTGTGCTAAACTGACATCTGTAGAAATGATTTCCTGGATTATAAATCAGATCAAATCCAGTGGACGACAGGTTTAGTTTCAGCAGTTGTTACTTTCGTTTTGCTCTTCTTCGTGTGTTTTACAGGAGGGTTTGGAACAGCTGAACAGTGTCACACCGACACCTACTGCACTGGAGCGGATATTATACCACATATATCTCTAAATCCTGTTTAAAGGGCACCTATTATGGAATTTTTAAAATTACCTTTCATGTAGTGTGTAATATAGATCTAAGTGAACAAAAACATCCTGCGTGTGTGTGCAAATGTGTGTGTGTGCCTCATGAAACGCATGTTAAGACACCCCCCCAACCCAACAAAAAGAGATACCTCCTTGAAATGACTTCTTGCAGGTTAGGATGTCTGCAGGCTGGATGTAACGTCACATACACAAAACATGTATATTCACTTACACATGTTCAACAAAACGGAGACTGACACACTCGGCATTAATTGAAATTGAGCCACAAAACTAAGAGATACGAAACATCCAACCTAGGGAAAGGGCTAGCAGCTAAACACGTTGGAAGAACTTTTGTCAAACTCCACAATCTAGCCATCACCCGACCATATTAAACTGTAAATAAATGACTCCGACGATATATCACAGATCGATAATAATGCATTTACTAGCTGCTAACTAAACCACAGCAGGTCTGTAAATGTCCCTCTACTCACCCTGAAGCTGATGTTCATCCTCTAAGGCACATTGTTGATGCAGAGGGAGTTCAACTCGCAGAAATATCTGCTAGCTCCACAGTAAAGGCGGGCGGTTACGCCGCCTTCACACTGGCAGTTGAAATCAGCTGCGTAATACGCAATACGCCCCCAACGGACGTCGTACTACACAGTGTAAAGCGTCGGAAGCAGGTAGAACAAAAATGGCGGAGAAGATTAGAAAGGTTGATTCTGTCAGTTCTGAATGATCTCTCTGATAAGGGTTATAGAGATATTAATAGGAAGGCTGCTGCGATGAGGAAAGTTGCTCAGGACGTTGACATGTCAGGGCGGCTAAAAAATGTTATATATAGTGGTATAATGTCAATAGTTCGATCATGTCTGCCTACAATTTAATTGTATTAACTGCCCTAATAACGTTAGAAAATCATGAAAATAAAAAAATGACATGATAACTTATTGTTATAAAATCATTATTTATTTTATTAAAAGTTAAGAATTCAGGTTTGTTTATCAGTACCATAGCAACGCTAACTTCCGCTGGAATTGTCGGATAGGAACCGTCCGTAGCTTTATCGCAAGAGTTCAATTTTTTTAACGCATCCGGATGACCAACGGACACGATTTTCTTCGCACCGCACTCGGTCGGACCCGTTTCGGACCCATTCGCATGCGGTCTGCGAATCTCCATAGGAAATGAATGACTTCCAGTCGTTTCGGAGCTGTATCGCAGCTGATTTCAACTGCCAGTGTGAAGGCGGCGTTATGCTCGCATGTCGCGGCTCGTATCGTGTGCGAGGAAGATACAAGCCGAGCAACTCTCGACCTCCCGATAATTTTTAAGCATGTCGAAAAAGTTCGGGAGCTGTCGTGTGTTGAATGAGCCGATTTGTCGATCTATCTGAATTTGACCAATCAGGAGCTGAGGATAACCACAGAAGAAGAAAGACGAAAATGGCAGCGCCACGGTGAATTTGGACTATTGAAAAGGAAGACAAACTTGCTGAACTCTGGCAGGAACAGCGAGAACTGTATGATGTGTCATGCAGTGTGTACCATGACAGGGTCGTCCGAGTTGATATTTTACAGCGGATCGCCCAAGAGCTACAGTTAACAGTAGTGATGTGACATTTGAACCGAGGCATCGGAGCTTGTGTCGAGAAAAAATGGGCGTGCCAGATGAAGCCGCGATTCGAGGCTTGTGTTGTTAACGTGAAAATCACGTGACTGATGACAAACGAGGCCTCGGTTTGTGTGGATACGTCATCGGTTCGGTCTGAGTGTCGCTTCTGGATAAAGGGGGTTCGAAACTCGCGCCACCTTGTGGGTGTTGCAGGAGTAGTAAGCAGTTGTAGCGTGTCAGAGAGTTAGAGTTAGAGAACTCTCATTGTCGTTATTGTGTCATATATGTGTTAGGGCTGTATATTATTACATTATATCAGGTTAGAAAAGTTATTATAGTCTTGTTATATTAATAAGATAAGATTATTTTGATTGCTTTGGATTTTTGGTAGCTTAGATTTTTGGATCTGGACTGGACTGTTTTTTAATTTGGATTGCCCTTTTGGATTTGTTTGCTTTTTATGACATCTTCCTTTTTCCTGGTAATGTAGCCAGCACGAAAGAGGAAATCCTCAACAGAAGCATCAGTATCTTCATTTATAGTACCTGCTGGCACTGACATTTTATGTTCTCCTGCATCCTCTGTTCTTTGTGAAAGGATATTTTTCCAAGGCTGGAGAGGGTTTTGTCCAAGAAGAGGAATTGTCTAAACCCTAACACACTTAAAAAAATTCATTTTCTCAATAAAAATCTATTGCAATCCTTCCTTCATCCACCCCAAACTATGGTGTTTACTGCAGTTTACTTTATTACACTCCCTCCACCATAAGCACTGCACTCAACACAGTCACTTTTGTTGTTCATGCTGTCACTATCCAATTTGTTTTGGAATAATTAATTAACTGTGTGTGTGACAGTTGTCTCAAGTAAATGCAGACAGAGAAAGATACACGTTTTATTTCATACCCAGGCAATGGACAAATGTCTGCACAGATCTATTTATTATTGCAAATGAAAGGTTACAGAGACATCAACAATGAGAAGAAGATAAATAAATAAATAAAACAGAGCGGGAGGGGGGCGGGCCATTGGTTCAGAATGAATTAATTTGCCTGCTATTTATTTGCACAGTAGCTAGGTGTCACTAGTGAGCAATAATGAATGAAGCTTCGAGTAATGAACCTTTGGTCGAACCAATGGGCTGCGAGGTCTCAGTGGTTCAGGAAGCCTCATCTTGCCATCACTAGTTAACAGGTGAGATGTAACGTTAACCCTTAAAGGTAGCTAGCTATACATTGTTAGCTATAGCTAGCTATAGTGTGTAACTACGTTTTTTAACTATCTCTCTCTCACACACACACACACACACACACACACACACACACACACACACACACACACACACACACACACACACACACACAAAAGGGTGACCAGACGTCCCTGTTTCTAAGTGCTGAAAACGAGCCAGCATGTGTAGCAAAGTAGTCACGGCTTGTCTCAATCTTTTACATGGATGCAGAAAACTATATATTTTTGAGGGAGAGAGAGAGAGCAGTTATATTTAACTGTATTACATGCTATACAGTTTATTAAACACTGCCTTTAAGGATTAAAAAAAAATCTGGTCACCCTAAATAAATAGAGAGCCTAAAGACAGAATAAACGTTGCCGTTTTGTTTTCTGGTATTGTTTATATAGTACACGATGTCCAAACAAGAATGGCCACTCTCAGGACACAATTTGGAAAGCTAATCAAGGAAAAAGCAAGTGGTAGTGGCTTTAAAGGTGCCCTATGTCAAAAAATCAATTCATACTCCACATATTCCATACCAGATGGGGGCAGAATACCTCCAGAAAGTTGGCCTACTCTAGTCTGTTTTTTAGTTTCAGGTTGTTAATCTTCTAAAACCGTCAAATAGTCCGCTTTGTCCCGCCAAAGCCTATTTTGATCGGTGAGGGATCATGTAGACTAGAATGACTGCTGCCGCTGCGCTTGACAGGGCGAGCAAGAGAGAGAGAGAGAGAGAGAGAGAGAGAGAGAGAGAGAGAGAGAGAGAGAGAGAGAGAGAGAGAGAGAGAGAGAGAGAGAGAGAGAGCGCCCCGGCCGCGCGCGCACTCTCACATCTTCAAACAACACGAGAGCGGTCCTGCTCTCTCTCCCTCGCGCATATTAATCAAAAAAATTGACACGATAGTACGACCGCAGTTTCACGTGGAGCATTTGGAGATTTTTAGAGATTAAAGAGATACAAGCAGTGCGAGTTATTCGTGTGTTGCAGTTTGGCTGGTGGTTATGTATGTTGCCCGCATACCGCCTCCCATGGCCGAAACTGGTATTACAACACCTGTCGGGCCGGGGCTAGTAAAGCTAATGCTAATTTAGGTTGATATCTCTGCAACACTATAACTTTTCATTTTTTTAATGACATCATCGCCCTTATTTCTTCTCATTCTTTTAATGCGTGTAGCTCATTTTTTGGATATTTTTACCTCAATTATTACACATGGCACAGGCTGTTGCCTTTGGCTTGCTCAGTGGGGATATCAAATTAATTAACAATCAACATTGTCAGCTTACCAAACTTGGATGTCCTTTTTATGTCCAGTAATAACAACATGTTGAGTTGTTTTGATTGATACTGTAAAGCCTTTGATACTCTGTATTGTGAAAAGCGCTATAAAAATTTGCTTGACTGATTGACTTAAACAGCAACAGCAAGCAAATGTTATTACACATTGCAGTCTGAAGCCTTTCTTGCAGAGACCAAGTTAAGTAGTGGAAGTAAGTAGATTTATTAGGGAGAGAGAAAAACATGGGGGAAAGAAGTAGCAAGGGATATTATTATATATATATATTACACACATGCATACACACACATTTATATCTATGTAGATGAGGGTAACAGGAGGATAAAGTGTGAAAAATTAAGATAGTGGGAAGGCAATTGTCATTTTCCCAGTTTACATTGTAATTGTTTGCCTAAATTTTTTGCATCTTTTACAGCTTGAAGACAACACTGCTGCTCTAGGAGGAGAATAGCCTGGTTAAAACCAGACCCTTCTCAGTTGAATGAAACTGAGTTAGGGTCTGGCAAAGCTCCATAGACAAATCATTTCCAAAGGGGCGTCACCAACGGACGTCCCTCAAATGCCTCTTGGCGCAATTGGCTAAGACCCACCCATTCGTTTAGTATTGACCAACGGGGCTCGTTGTTATGGGAAGGAGGAGGCGGAAACCGGCGAACATTCACACATTTTAATGACATAATAAAACAAATACAAAGTCCCTCACGGTCGACTGCCGCCCCACATAATAAAACACATCAAATAAAATTCAGGCCTGTCCTTTCTCGATCTTCACCGTCGTCGCTCCTCCTTTTATGCTTCCGCTCCTCCGTGAGAGATGCGAGACCGGCCTTACTCACGCCGTTCTATCACGTCCCTCGGCCTCGATCGGCCTGCTCGCCACACTGGTATATCAGACTTTTGCCGAATCCAGTCGGTAAGACAGCGATAACATATTTTTTAGACATGAAGGCTTTGAGTGTTGTACTTTGCTCGGGTTATAACTAAAAGGAATTTTTTAAATCGCTTAAAACAGACGCGATAGCTGATTCGAACGAGTGATGTTAGACGGCGACATCCATCTTTGTAATGTAGGTAGGCTTCAAAATCCCAGCGCTGTCGTCACTGTGTAAAGCCCGCCCCAACGCTTCTGATTGGTGCCGCGATTTCTGCGGACTGGAAATGGACTTGAATGAGCTCTTTGCCAGACTAACTTTCAGAGCAAATCTAAATTTGCCGGAAGTTGTCTGGGTTTTCCCAGGAGGAGAAGACAGTGATATGGAAAATGAAACCGTGATCTGTCACCTTGTTTAGAGCAGGGTTGTTGTGACACACCGCGTGAAAATGACCAACCTGCCTCTGGAAAACCTGCTTCTGGACCGCCTGCCCCTATGCTTTGTGTCGGGCCAAGTACAGGAGTAAAAAAAATGACAACATTGAGCTACAAAAAAAAAATCGCAATACTCAACAGGGTTGCAGACCGAATTTCTAATAGAGAGGACAAAGGGGAGTATTCCTTTGGGAAACAGGTTGGGGAGGAACTTGGGCGAATTAAAAATCCGGCCCTAGTATTGAGATTAAAAAGGGCAATAATGTCGCAGATTTATGATGCACAAGAAAGTGAAATTTCAGTGCATCAAATGCAAACTCACCCAGGCTTCCCTATGTCTGGAAGTTACTATTCTTCCCATCCAACATACATTCCACCACCAACACCACCCCTACGGCCTTACTGTCCCAGCCGAATTACACTTTAATGCATCATGTAGATGACACAGGGTGCAATCAGCTTCAAGAGCTTTAAGCATTTTTTTTTTTGCCAACTATTTTGGCTGGTCATTTAAAAGAGCCGTTAGTACTTTACATATTTTGAATGTTGTGTTATTATATAGTTCTACTACTGGAATGAGCAATTAACATACTTTGAGAAAAAACAGAAACATACATAAAAAGTATTAATACCAAACCAACAACGTTTTTCTGTATAGAAACACAGAATGCTTTTTTTTTATTTATAAAAAAAATAAAACTTTATTTTATTTGCCACAAAGTTTTGTTTGGGTTTGAATTTGAATTATTTTGAATGTCAACTTTCATACAGTTTTGTTTTTGTTTCACAAATCAAAACGTTTGACGTTTTAATGTTTTGTAAAATGTTTGTTTTATACAACATGTTGTAACAAAAACTAAAATAAAAACAAATATTTGACCGTGAAGTGTTTTCAGTTTATCCATTAGACATACTGGTCTTGCCATGGTACACAGCCAGCTGGGGAAACAAAGTAACCTTTAAAACAGTCACGTTGCTCTTTGGCAGCTATTGTTGGGTTTTTTTCTCCTTCCAATCTCACAGACTGCAGGGTTCTCTCTTGTCTCCATGCCCCATCGTGGAGCTGATGGTTCTCGTCCACCCAGTCAGTCAGGCCAGGTGGAAGGTAGGCATCTGATTGCTTGTTGCGCAAGAAATTGTGAAGGCACAGTGCTGCCAAGGTGATTGTCACTGCTTTGTCAGGATCAAGGCAGATGGTTGTGTGGAACACCCGGAGTCGGTTAGCAAGAATTCCGAAAGCATTTTCCACAACACGTCTTGCACGTGATAGCCTATAATTGAAAATGCGTTGTTCTGGCTGTAGTCGTCTGTGTGGGTAGGGCTTCAGCAGGTCATTCCTCAGAGGGTAAGCTTCATCTCCCACAAAAGCATATGGCATGATGATGTTGGTGTTGGGTAGAGCTTCAGCAGCAGGAAGATTACATTTTCTTTCATCTAAGGCTGCTCGCAAATCAGACTGCGCAAACAAACCTGCATCTGAAACTCTGCCTTGAACTCCCACATGTGTGTAAATAAATTTGTAGTTTGAATCCACTACAGCCATCAACAGGATGGAAAACCTGGACTTGTAGTTATAGAATGTGCTGCCGCTGTTGGCTGGGGGCTGAATAAAGATGTGTTTTCCATCTATTGCGCCAAGGCAATGAGGGAATTGCCACTTCAGGTCAAACCCCTCAGCAATTTCCTCCACTCATCTTCAGAAGTTGGTGTCTATAAACATGACATTATCAGATTATCAACACACGGCTACTTTTGAGATGCTAGTTTAAAATTGCATAATATGTATGATCCCAATAAAAAAAATCTGACAGTCAAGTTTTCTGTTACAAATATTAATATAATTTAAATTTGTTTGCATACGATTGCAAACCTTCAAATAATCCTTCTTCATTGTGCGGTGTAGAGCGTCGCATGTTTCTTCTACAATTCTACCAACAGTCGTGCTTCCCATCCGAAACTGAAAGCCAAGTGACTTAAAGGACTCTCCTAAAATAAATAAACAGGAGTAAAGAACATTTATTTGTATATGGGGCAAAGCTAAGGTAATTCATTTGTACAACACATTCCATACACATACTGATTAAGAAAATAGTAAATTATATAAAAAAATAAGATTGTATTGATCTATCTACATACACACACACACACACACACACACACACAACATATATATATTATTATATATATTATATATATAATAATATATATATTATATATATATATATATATATATATAATAATAACTTTTTGTACATGTTACAAACTTACCTGTGGTCAGAAACCTCAATGTCACTGACAATCTGTCTCTGGCACTAATGCTCCTCCTCATGACTGTGTTCGTTCTGGTAATGAAAGGCTCAACCAGGGACAGTAACTCGTAGAAGTCATCTACAGTCACCCGTAACTTCTCCCTGAAGCCCCGCATATCATTCATCTGTAGAATAAGTTCGTCAATTACACATATTGCATTTTATGCAAGTCCATTCACATTGTAGTAATATAAGCATATTGCATATGTGTGTGTGTGTGTGTTGTGGTGTGTGTGTGTGTGTGTGTGTGTGTGTGTGTGTGTGTGTGTGTGTGTGTGTGTGTGTGTGTGTGTGTGTGTGTGTGTGTGTGTGTGTGTGTGTGTGTGTGTGTGTGTGTGTGTGTGTGTGTGTGTGTGTCATATATTGCAGGCTATTCCGTATGGCCTACAATTACAGCACGTATACAACAATACCCAACTATCCAGCAAATGTAATTAAATTGGTTTAACATTAAAAACGACGTTACAAATCGCACAAACTTGCGTGACACTATGGTTGTGTAGTCTATACTTTGCCGTAACTTCCACGAACACACCAGGCCATGTCCACACTAATACGTTTTCGTTTGAAAACGTATATTTTTCTCTCCGTTTTGGCCTTCCGTCCACACTGAAACGGCGTTTTAAGTCAACGAAAATGTAGCTTTTGGAAAACGCTCTCCAAAGTGGATAAATTTGAAAACGCCGTCTTCGCGTTGTAGTGTGGACTGTGAAGCCGGAGGTATTTGAAAACGATGACGTAAGTTTAGTCATGTGATCCATGTTGTACCAACAGATATTCGTGTGTACCGTTATTGTGCCTGTTTACTTTTACACTGTTGCTAAAATATGTTACTTTCCACACTCTTCATATCACAGTAGCCTACTGCAAAGATGACAGAAAATGTACTCACACATATGCTGTCCTCCAGCAATACAGGAGAGCAGTCGCGTTTTAGACCAAACATATGGTGACTGAGTGCGACCAGGACGCATCAGTGAATGGTGAGATATTTTGCTAAATAAAATTATCATGTTAGAAGAATTGCGCGATACCTTTATTATTTATTTTTCCATCTGTATCATCTCAGTGAGCTTTTGTGAGGTTTCACCATGCGCAGTAAGGTGAATTTATAAGTTTCTCATCCACACTGAAACGTCTGAAAACGCTAGTGTGGACGGAGAGCGTTTTTAAACGAAAACTCCGTTTCCAAATGTATCCGGATTAATGTAGACGTAGCTTCAGTGATGCATACCCTAGTGAAAAAAAAGTATGCTAAGTATACTTGCAGCCAGAATAATTGTCAGTATACTTCAAGTGTGTCAATGATTAGTTAACTTAAAGTGTGCTATTTTGGATAAATTTTTTTTGTACTAAGTGTATTTTAGTTATAATTAAATTATACTAAAGTATAACTTTAAGTGTATTTAGTGTACTTTTTGATGCTAAATTGAGACAATTTCAAGTATACTTAGTACACTTTAAGTATCAAAAAGTACACTAAATACACTTAAAGTTATACTTTAGTATAATTTAATTATAACTAAAATACACTTAAGTATAACTTTAAGTGTATTTAGTGTACTTTTTTAAGTGTATTTAGTGTACTTTTTTATGCTAAATACGCATGTACTTAAAGTGTACTAAGTATACTTGAAAATGTCTCAAATTTAGCATCAAAAAGTACACTAAATACACTTTATTTACTCTTGCGCTTACGCTTCTTCTTCTTCTATTTTTTAAATGGCAGTTGACAACAATTTATTGCATTACCGCCACCGCTGGACTGGAGTGTATAACAAGAGATATATATTTTCTATAAAATTAAATTTTCAAAAAGCCCTGTATTTTTTAAAAACAAAAACAAAAAATGAAAAATCTTCTCAGCATTTCTTTGTAAAATATTACTACATTCAAATATAATTTCATTGGCTTCTACTTGAGCAATAAGCCTCTGCCTATCTTGATAATATTTTAAACAATGAATCAATACATGCTCTACTGTTTCAGGGGTAGGCCTTATACAATGCCCACAGTTGCAATCAACATGTTTTTTCATTAGAAATAAGGTACTAATAAGTCTGGTATGCCCAATTCTCAACCTGGACAATACCACTTCCTCATATCTAGATCTAGTTGAACTCTTTTTAACTTTAGGCTGAATCCTAAAAAGATGTCTCCCAAATGATTCATTATCCCAAAAGAATTGCCATTTTCCATAAGTTCTTGTTTTAATAATACTCTTAACCTCTGCTTTACTATATTTTATGTACACATCAATGTTGTCTTTCCCTGCTGCTTTCTTGGCATATATATCAGCCAACTCATTCCCCTCCACCCCTATGTGGGCTGGAATTTTAAAATTTTAAACCCGCCTTTTGCAATCCACTTGCTAACTGAAAAATTTTTAGAAGAATGTCTTTCCTAGATCCTGAGTGTGAATTCTTGATACTTAAAAGAGCAGAACTAGAGTCAGATGCTATAACAATTTTTCTATTACCCCTATTACTTTCTACCCATAACAGGGCAAACCATATAGCTACAAGCTCTGCCGTACATACAGCCAAATCATCATTTAGCCTTTTACCTACAGCCAACCCCAATTCAGGCACCACATGCGCCACTCCCACCTTTTTATCAGTTATTTTTGAAGCATCTGTAAATATGATTATGTCCTGTCTGTAATGTTCTACTATATATCTATGATGAACTCTGCATTTGTCCACTTCCTTCTCCTTTTTTTCTTCAAGTAATCCTAGCCGCGCTTACTCAACCGATGAGTCGTTGTCACATTAGAGGGTGGGGGAGGGGCACATTGTTTTAATTGAGTAAACTTACTCAATTTATTATGTGTGTGTTAAATATGAATAATATTGATTTGAATAAAGTAATATTTGTGGTTCTTGAAACAGATCAGTTTAATTATCCATTCTCAAAATATTTTGATGGAAATTTCACAAATTTATTAAGTATATTTTAAATAAATAATTGGTTAGTCAAATACTAAATTCTTTTAGTGAAAAAACTTAAATATAACTTTTTATATATTACATTTTAGACAAAATTAACTGTTGGATTTTTAGTCAATTATTATTGTATGTTCAACTCCAACTATGAAGTAAATGATGTTCAGAGATTTTATTAAGTTAGGCTAATAAAGTTAATTATTACTGTGATATTTAATTAAGCCACTGAAATATGTTTTAGAGTATACTTTCTTCCCCAAAGCTTTCAATGCATTTATCATATGTTTTATTACTTTCTGAAAGTAGCAATTAAGTGAATTGCAAGCATGACGAAATACATTAAAAAATTCCATAATTTAACTACAACTTCAGGTTATTTAATAATGTACTTTGAAAGTATACTTTCAATGCATTGTTACGATAATCATTTTCAGCACATAGTTAAAAAATATGCATAAAATATATTTAAGAAAAGTGCAAATAAATATACTTATAAAAAATAAACAGAACTTTCACTTCAAGTATATTTTTGTAAAATATATTTTTTAGAAAATATACTAAATTACAATTATTTTAAAGTGTGTTAAAAATTGTATTTTGAAAATAGTCAAAATTATGCTGCTAATATACTTTGTTTATTTAAAAAAAAGTAAATTTTTTATTAGTATATTTGAAATGTACTATTAAAACAGGGAATATATTACAAATACAATAAAGTATACTTTTTTTCACTAGGGTACACAGAAATACACTCACCTCAAGTTGTTTTTGGAGAACAGAAAGTCCATGCTGTTCTTGTCATGATTCTGTCTTTAAGTTATTGATTATTCTTAGTCTTGTGGCAGGATCATGACAGAACCAATGTTTTGTGTACAAGTGCGTGGCCAATTTTGGCAATGTGCTTGTGGTGTCTCGTCTTGTATCCCCGCCCCCTTGTTATCCTCGTCTCGTCATTAGTGTCTAGTCAGTTTCTCCTGTCCTTGTCATTAGTGTTCCCTTTATAATCCCTGTGTGTTTGCTGTCCTGTGTCGGTTCATTGTTTGCTGTTTGACATTTTGAGTCATTGCTTACTAACCTGTGAGTACCTTGTTAGAGTTTTGTCTAGTGTGTTACTGTTCCTGTTGTTAGTTTATAGTCTAGTTTGTCAAGTGTTAGTCTAGTTTAGTCATTCCTGTTCCAGTCCTGTTTTGCCCCCTTGTGGGTTTTGTTTTCCCTGTTTTCTGTGTAAATAAACGTTGTGTCACTGCATCTGCTGTCTGCGCCTGGGTTCTCCTTCCACCCTCATAACAGAATGAACCGACCACCTAGGAACCCAGCAGACAGTATGTCCTCTTTTGTTGAGCATAACCCGGATGACCTTGCACAATGGTGGCTGCGGACTATTTCTGATGCTAGTAATGGCAAGCTGCCGATTCCTCCCCAGGAAGATCGGTCTCTAAGGGAGTACGCCAAGGTAGCAAGCGAGAGGAGGCTTTTCCTACCTGATATCCTCCTCAACCGCTACCTCTTTGCGGGTCTCAACGCTCCTCCACCCCTGGCTGAACGAGAGAAGCTGGTCTGCTGCCCGTTTGGTGAGATGGTGGATTGTTTGTCACGGAGGGAGTCGCGGGGTTCCACCTTGTCGTCACCATCACCCAAGCTCTCAGTGATCCCGGAGGGTCATGTCCTGGCTGTGGTTACCCTGGGGAATCAAGCTGGCTCCACTTCCAACCCCGTGACATCAGCCGTACCCGAGAGTCTCCTCGGGAAGCGAGGGAGACGGACCTCATGGGAGTCTGCGTCTGAGTCCTCTGCGACGGAGATGGCCCTGCCTGAGACTGTTCTCCATGCCCCTGTCACAGCTCCTGTTGAGC
Organism: Chrosomus eos; assembly: GCA_036326025.1. Taxonomy (NCBI): domain Eukaryota; kingdom Metazoa; phylum Chordata; class Actinopteri; order Cypriniformes; family Leuciscidae; genus Chrosomus; species Chrosomus eos. The sequence continues at coordinate 13,690 of JAZAVI010001081.1, read as the reverse complement.
TTCCCCAACTAGTCACAAGTCCAACAATGGCATCTACTCCGCGACCTAGGAGAAAGAAGAGGAGGAAGGGACCCCCCCGTCCTTCATCTCTGCCTGGCCCAGAGCCCGCATCTGCAAGCGCTGTCATCCATGAGCCCGCTCCGCAAGCGCTGTCGTCCATGAGCCCGCTCCGGCAAGCGCTGTCGTCCATGAGCCCGCTCCGGCAAGCGCTGTCGTCCATGAGCCCGCTCCGGCAAGCGCTGTCGTCCATGAGCCCGCTCCGGCAAGCGCTGTCGTCCATGAGCCCGCTCCGGCAAGCGCTGTCGTCCATGAGCCCGCTCCGGCAAGCGCTGTCGTCCATGAGCCCGCTCCGGCAAGCGCTGTCGTCCATGAGCCCGCTCCGGCAAGCGCTGTCGTCCATGAGCCCGCTCCGGCAAGCGCTGTCGTCCATGAGCCCGCTCCGGCAAGCGCTGTCGTCCATGAGCCCGCTCCGGCAAGCGCTGTCGTCCATGAGCCCGCTCCGGCAAGCGCTGTCGTCCATGAGCCCGCTCCGGCAAGCGCTGTCGTCCATGAGCCCGCTCCGGCAAGCGCTGTCGTCCATGAGCCCGCTCCGGCAAGCGCTGTCGTCCATGAGCCCGCTCCGGCAAGCGCTGTCGTCCATGAGCCCGCTCCGGCAAGCGCTGTCGTCCATGAGCCCGCTCCGGCAAGCGCTGTCGTCCATGAGCCCGCTTCGCAAGCGAGCTGTCGTCCATGAGCCCGCTCCGGCAAGCGCTGCCCGTCCGCATGAGCCCGCTCCGGCAAGCGCTGTCGTCCATGAGCCCGCTCGGCAAGCGCTGTCGTCCATGAGCCCGCTCCGGCAAGCGCTGTCGTCCATGAGCCCGCTCCGGCAAGCGCTGTCGTCCATGAGCCCGCTCCGGCAAGCGCTGTCGTCCATGAGCCCGCTCCGGCAAGCGCTGTCGTCCATGAGCCCGCTCCGGCAAGCGCTGTCGTCCATGAGCCCGCTCCGGCAAGCGCTGTCGTCCATGAGCCCGCTCCGGCAAGCGCTGTCGTCCATGAGCCCGCTCCGGCAAGCGCTGTCGTCCATGAGCCCGCTCCGGCAAGCGCTGTCGTCCATGAGCCCGCTCCGGCAAGCGCTGTCGTCCATGAGCCCGCTCCGGCAAGCGCTGTCGTCCATGAGCCCGCTCCGGCAAGCGCTGTCGTCCATGAGCCCGCTTCGGCAAGCGCTGTCGTCCATGAGCCCGCTTCGGCAAGCGCTGTCGTCCATGAGCCCGCTTCAGCGAGCGCGGTCCCCGAGCCCGCTACTGCGAGCGCTGATCCCAAGTCAGCTGCTGTGAGAGCTGGGGCCGATCAAGCTGCAGAAGCAGTCCTGCGATCGGTATCAGCTCGTCAAAGGATGCCTGTTGTTATTGCCGCTGAGGCTTTATCCAACTACTTGTCAAGTCTTGTCAAAATCCTCGATGTCCCTGTCATGTCTTGCCCCGAGCCCACTGTGTCTGTAAGCTCTATTCCCAAGCCTACCACTGTGAGCGCCGCACCTCATCCTGTCCCTGTGAGCGTCACACCCGACCCTGTTCCTGTGAGCGCTGCACCCGATCCTGTCCCTGTGAGTCCTGCCCCTTCGCCTGCCATGTCCCCTGTCAGGAGTCCCGTTTCCCCATCCTCTGTTTCGTCTGAGTCTGTTGCTGCTGCCACTTAAAGCTGTGTCCCAGCCTGTTTCCCTGTTCGTCCCTGTCTCCACCAGCCCCCGGACTGTTTCCCCGTTTGTCCCTGTCGCCACTAAGCCCCGGACTGTTTCCCCCAAGACCTCTCCTCGTGTGTCCCCGTCTAAACCTGCCCAGAAGTCTTGTCCACAGCCCTCATCCCATGGACCCAAGATCCCCAGTCCTCCCGTCCACCCTGGACCTCCCACCATGAACTTTGTGTTTCCTCCTCCCCCTCTGCCTTGCATGTTGTTCCTTATGTTTCACCCGAACCCTGTTATTGTTAATTCATGTATGCCTTTGTTGATGTTCACCATGTTTTGTTGGTTCTTGTCCATGTCTCGTTCAGTCTTGTCTTGTGCTTAGTGGCCCTTGAGGAGCGTCTGGAAGCCGCTCCTTAAGGTGGGGGTTCTGTCATGATTCTGCCTTTATGTTATTGATTATTCTTAGTCTTGTGGCAGGATCATGACAGAACCAATGTTTTGTGTACAAGTGCGTGGCCAATTTTGGCCATGTGCTTGTGGGGTCTCGTCTTGTAACCCCGCCCCCTTGTTATCCTCGTCTCGTCATTATTGTCTAGTCAGTTTCACCTGTCCTTGTCATTAGTGTTCCCTTTATAATCCCTGTGTGTTTGCTGTCCTGTGTCGGTTCATTGTTTGCTGTTTGACATTTTGAGTCATTGCTTACTAACCTGTGAGTACCTTGTTAGAGTTTTGTCTAGTGTGTTACTGTTTCTGTTGTTAGTTTATAGTCTAGTTTGTCAAGTGTTAGTCTAGTTTAGTCATTCCTGTTCCAGTCCTGTTTTGCCCCCTCGTAGGTTTTGTTTTCCCTGTTTTCTGTGTAAATAAAGGTTGTCACTGCATCTGCTGTCTGCGCCTGGGTTCTCCTTCCACCTCATAACAGTTCTCTGCTCTTCAACCAAACCCTTTGCCATTCCCTCCTTTTTCTTTTCTTTTTCGTTCCTTCTATTGCTGCAACAAAGAAAGCAATCTCTTCTTCCTCTGAATCCATTTGGGCGCGCGCAACTTCGTGCGTTTTTTTTCGGAATTCGCCTGTTTGTAAAATCATGTCGTATATCACTGCGTCCGTGCGATTTTTCGGATAAACTCGCTCGTGAAGTGTGCGTGGACATACGATCTTCCGACCGTCAGAATTCGCACCATGTACGCCCGCCTTAAGAGGTTTCTGTGCATTATCCATCCGTGCAGTATTTTGTTTTAACATTTTGCGTGCAACTAACTTAACAAGCGATCCCATTGGATGAATTCGTCCAATCACATTTCAATTTGTCTGCCTCGATTTTCCAAAACGCACAGGACCTCATCCATGTTTTGGATTTTTTTCTATGCACACGACATAAGCAGTCTTTATTTCCTAAAATGCATAAACTGATCCTCCATGTGGTGGTGGTAGTCAGAAACTACTGGACTGTCCCTCACAGGTTCAAATGCGTAACCCATGCCGTGAAAAGTGCTCATTTTCGTCTGTGTGTATACTAGGACCTGCAGCTGTCCCAGCAAACAGGGGACGTCCTCCGGACGTTGCGAACGTCTAATTAGGTCCGGAGCTGGTCCGGTTCATAACGTTCGCTGGAGGACGTCCGCATTTGGTCCGGTATATAACGTTCGCTGGAAGACGTTCCGATGACGTTCGCATTTGGTCCGCTTTGTAACGTTCGCTGACGGACGTTCCGATGACGTTCGCATTTGGTCCATTTTGTAACGTTCGCTGACGGACGTTCTGAGGACATTTGTCCGGGCCAATTTGCGAACGTCCCTATTTCGTCCCTCACCTGCCATTTCCATGACAACACTTGGAAAATCCAGTCGCCTATGCGTTTGCTATCATCAAACCTGACACTTTGCAACTCAGACAAACGAATTATAGTGGCTTTCCTATAAGCCCAAGACAGGTTGGTAAGGTGTTCTTCACACATTAAAACACTGCACACAGCGATGTTCGTTTGGACAGTTGTTTTTGTCCATTTAATGAGATCTTTAGACTTTACATTGTGCTGGTTCTATGGTAAGAACCATAAATTCCCGCCACCTGTGTCCCTCTGATTCAACCCAACTCAGTTTATACCATGTGATGGAACAGGTGTGGCTTTCACCTGCACCACTGATGCCACCGCCATCTAGTGGTGGAACAAATTACATTTGGCTCCTACACACCGGCCCCATAATTGTAATAATATATACATATAACATATACATAGGGAGCCATAAATGTCTTTGTATGTGAATTCCAATTCTGCTTCAGTGCTCAGCTTCTAGTAGTAAACAGATTTTGGACACAGGCCTATCCAACTGTCCTGTTTTTGTCTTCAGTTGGACTGATCGAACAAATCCATTTTTATCAGGATAGGTTTTAATTACTCTTCCCATCAACCAGGAGCCGCGAGGAGCTACAGGATCCATGATAGCAACAATATCTCCCACGGTAAAGCTTCTTTGTGGTTTTATCCATTTCTGTCTCTCTTGTAGTAATGGTAAATATTCCCTTACCCATCTTTTCCAGAAGAGATCTGATAAATATTGTACCTGTCTCCATCGTTTCTTGATGTACAAATCTCCTTCATCGAAAACTCCAGGAATCCTTAGTGGCTTAGATTTTAGAAGGAGAATATGATTAGGCGTAAGTGCCTCAAGATCGTTCACATCGTCAGAGGCTTTCGTAATAGGACTGGCATTAAGGATTGCTTCTATCTCACACAGAAGAGTTTGAAAGCTTTTATCATCCATAGATTGTTGTCTAATGGTTGAATGTAACACTTTTTTCACAAGCCGAATAAGCCTCTCCCAAATTCCACCGATGTGAGACCCGGCAGGAGGGTTAAATATCCACTGAAGTCCCCTTGATGATAATGCATGCTGGATCTTGTTATGGTCTAACCCAACTACTGCTTCCCTCAGCTCCCGCTCAGCTCCGACAAAATTTGTACCATTATCTGATCTCAACTGGGCAACTTGACCACGAAGACACATAAACTCAACTCAACTCAACTTTTATTTGTAAAGCACTTTCAAAACCATTCAAATGGACCAAAGTGCTGTCCACAGGTAATAAATATCTATAAAATACACAGGACATAAAATTACATCAAGACATGACTCTCAGCGAATCAGACCACAAATCACTCAGTTGCTCATACCCAGAAAATCAAGACACAAAGCACTCACAGTTCTCAGACCTAATCAAATGCCAAAGGCTTGATGAAATAAATAAGTCTTCAAGTCTTTTTTAAAAATATCCATGCTTGACGAGGATTTTAAAGATAACGGCAACACATTCCAAAGTGCAGGAGCCGCCACAGCGAAGGCGCGATCTCCACTACGCCTCAAGCGAGACCGTGGGACAGTTAAAAGCATGTTCTGAGAGGAGCGTAGGTGACGTTGGGACTGATAAGGGATTAACATTGTCTTTTATATATTTCGGAGCTTGGTCATGTGCTTTAAAAACCAACATTAACACCTTATATTGTATTCTGTGTTTTACAGGTAGCCAGTGAAGGGATATCAAAGCAGGTGTTACGTGATCCCGTTTTCTGGTGTTTGTTAAAATCTCGCTGCAGCATTTTGGACACGCTGAAGACGAGTAACAAGTGATTCACCTATGCCTAGATATAGAGCATTACAATAATCTAACCGGGTTGAGACAAAAGCATGTAGCACGATCTCCAAGTCATTATATGAAAGGATTGGTTTCAGCTTCGACAATTTCCTTAACTGAAAAAAGGAGGATTTCACAACGCAGTTAACTTGGCGATCAAAGCGCATTTCAGAATCGAAAAATACTCCAAGGTTCTTCACAAAACTACACATATTGTTGGATAATAGTCCATAATTCCCGGCCAGACCATTTCCAAGCTCGTTGTTCCCAAACATAATAAACTCAGTCTTCTCCTCATTTAATTGTAGAAAATTATTTGCTAGCCATCCCTTTACCTCAGTCAAGCACTTATAAAAATTAGTAAAAGAAGTACAGCCATCACGCTCCAGAGGAAAGTACAGTTGTAAATCATCAGCATACAAGTGATAATTAATATTATGCCGCTTAAAAATGGACTCCAAGGGTAGCATGTACAACGAGAATAGAGTCGGACCAAGAATTGATCCCTGAGGGACCCCCCAAGAAAGTGTCACGGGTGCAGAGACATAGTTTCCAATTTTAACAGAGCATGTCCGGTCATGCAAATAAGAGGAGAGCCACTTAAGGGCTACCCCATTTATCCCTATATAATCTCTGAGCGGTTCTATTAAAATTGCATGATCTAAAGTATCAAAGGCTGCACTTAAATCTAACATCATTAAGGCAACACTTTTCCCGGAATCAATACTTAATAGAATGTCATTTGTAACCTTTAATAATGCTGATTCTGTGCTATGTTTGGTCCTAAATCCAGACTGAAAAATATCCATTATGTTATTTACAGTCAAAGAGTCTGTAAGTTGATTATGGACTACTTTCTCTAAGATCTTACTCATAAAAGGCAATTTCGAAATAGGTCTGAAATTTTTTAAATCGTTTGAATCCAAACTCATTTTTTTTAAAACTGGCTCAATAATAGCATGCTTAAACACTGATGGTACAGTTCCATGAAATAAACTACTATTGATAATCAATAGTATACTAGGACCAATAGTGTCTACAACCTCTTTAAACAATCGAGATGGGAGAACATCATAGAGTGAGGTAGTCGGTTTTAAATACATTATTATCTTTTCCAACTGAGCTAATGTAATCGATTCAAATTGACTTAAACACTGACACGAATTTATTAAATCGACTACAGTATTGCCTACAGGCACGATATTCGACTGAATAAGAGCAACCTTATCAATAAAATATTTTAAAAAACTCTCACACAGATCCGTAGACGGGGTAGGAAAATAATTAATAGATGGCTTTAGTACCTTATCTATGGTTGAAAATAATATCTTCGGGTTATTTGCATTATGTGATATAATTCGCGATAAATATGACAATCTAGCGGCTCTAACGGCATTTTGATAATTCAGTAGAGATTCTCTAACAGGGTATCCGCGGGTCTTGAAAAGTATTAAAAGGTGATAAATCAATTTTGGGAAAATTAAGACCCTTAAAAAGTATTAAAAAGTCTTATAACGGGTTTATAAAGTCTTACATTTTGAAAGTATTTTTTTCTGAATTAGCTGTCCAACAGTTTGAGTCCCAAAAACATCGTAAAAGTGTGTGAATTTAGTCGTTTTTATTAAAAAAACTAACAGGTACATAAACTAGGCTATTTTGGGTGCGTTCGTAAATTGCCTCTCTGTCATGTCAGTCACTGTACTGATTGCCTACACCAAACACTGATCCCTAAACCTACCCGTCACTGTAACCTAAACCAATGAAATCAGTTGCAGGGTGGGAAAAAAAAAATCACGGTATTACAACGACCTAAAACTGTTAAGTTAAAAGTATCACTGATGTAAATGGTTACAGCTTGAAGTGGCGGTGAGGTATTAAAAAATATTGAGAAGGTCTTGAAAAAGTCTTGAAAAGGTATTAAAATTAACTTCAAGATTCCTGCATATACCCTGTCTAAGCATATCATAAAATACTTGCAATTTATCTTTCAGCCACTTACGCTCTGCATGCCGACAGACCCGCCTCAGATTTCGTGTTACATCATTTAACCACGGTTGTTTTTTAATTTTATGACATCTCATTTTAAATGGCGCAACATTATCCAAGATCTCAGAACAAACCTGATTGAAAGAGGCTACCAATTCATCAGGTCCCACAGCGGGCAATGCTGTAGGCTCTGTGTGGAGGGCTAGTTCAGTAAAAGCAGTTGAGAACGCACTAGGTGTAGAAGTAGTGATAACCCTGGACAAGAATGATGAAGGCTGACAACAGTGTCCATTTGTTGCAGAATTAAAATTAAACCTAATAGGTATATGGTCCGAGATGGCCATTTCTTCAACACAAATATTTTCTATTGTTATCCCCAAAGAAAACACCAAGTCAAGTGTGTGCCCATGATCGTGTGTTGGTCCAGAGACACATTGGGATAAGTTAAATGAATCAACTAAATTCAAAAATTCCTTGGTCATGGGTTTACCAGGACAACAAACATGAATATTAAAATCACCCATAATCAAAATCCTGTCAGCAGATGGAATAACTACAGATAAAAACTCATAAAAATCATCAAAAAAATTCTTATTATAACCAGGAGGCCTATATATCAAGGCACAAATCACTGGCAAGGGCAAGTCAATCTTCATTAATTGTACTTCAAAACTCTTGAAAGTTTCAACAGGCAGTAACTTGCACTTCATCGTGTTATTGAAAATAACAGCCACGCCTCCACCCCGACGGTTACCTCTAGAAGTACTTAAGTAACTAAGTAACCCTTGGTAAAAGCTCAGCAAGAGGGCTCTTATCGGCGTCATTTAACCAAGTTTCAGTGATAAAAAGAAAGTCCAGCCCGGATGTTACATAATAGTCATTCAGGATGAATGTTTTGTTGACAACTGAGCGTGTGTTTATCAAAGCCATTTGCACTGTGGTCAACTCAACAGACCGATTAGAAGAAGAAACATCACTTAGCTTCGTTACACCAGCTCGTCTCACAAACCGCAAATTTGAATGCACCATGCCTCCTCGCCTCATCTCTCTCCGTGTAGTCCAACCAATTGTGTTGATGTAGCAGGGAGAACAGATATCAAATGGGAAAGCCGCGGCTCCGCCATTAGTCTAACTCCACTGTTTGCGATCCTCAGTTTCTTAAGTTTCACCAGGACTCCAGCACGTATGCCTCGTCTCCTGCGGCGTCTCCTCTTCCAGCACGCGCATCCCGTTACCTGACAGACTTTCATCGGCGGCTGGAACATGCATGGCTGTTCAGCGAACAAGTCCAAATTCAAATCACGGCTGCACATATCCAAAGCCGTAGATCGAAGGCTTAATAACGAAAGGCGATCATAGATCAATTGTGAGCAATCCAAATGATTGATAAAACATAAAAGTAATACAAACAAACAAAAAACAGACATCCTAAAAGTGGAGCGATGGCAAGCCAACACACAACCTGGCGCCATCTTGGAAACGAAGTTTTCAAGCGGTTTTTCAAACCGGCGAATGGCATTAATACAAGAGTCTGTATTTAACGTATAGGCCATCTCAAGATGTACAGCCCTGCTTGCCATGCAGGTGAAAATTACCCCGTACCGCTTAATTGATCCTTGACCTCTCTTGATTTCAATGGGCCCAAAGTAATCAACACCGACGTTTGTAAATGGTGGTAAATCGGGTAAAACTCTCTCTGCTGGCAAGTCAGACATTTTTTGCTCTCCGACCTTTCCTTGAAGGCGACGACATATGACACAGTCAGAGATTATTTTCCGACAAGCAGAATTAGCGTTAGTTATCCAGTAACGCTTACGGAGAAATGACAACATATAGTTTCTTCCTGCATGGCCCAGCTGCTGATGCACATGCTTCAAGATAAGTTGAGAAACAGCCTGGTCTTTAGACAATATAACTGGACGTTTTTCTTCCTCAGGCATGGCAGCCCTAGCAAGTCTCCCTCCTACTCTCAAAAGACCATTTTCCAGCACTGGATCAAGCCGAAAGATGTCGCTCTTTTTCTTGACAGTAACTCCTGCCTTCAATGCATTAATCTCCTCAGAAAATCTCTCTTGTTGACAATACTGAATAATAACACTTTCTGCTCTCATGAGATCATCAGCAGTCAACGCTTTGCCATCCATTTTGGCCTTCATTTTTCTTGTTGCATGAGATCTTTTTGCTTCATTTTCTGGAACGTCTTTTGTACAAGTAGATGCCTGTAAAGCCTTTCTCTGTTTCACAAGCTGCATAAGCATTTCTTTGATCTTGAGCATCCATGCTACAGAGGTTTTAAGTCTTGCAAAATCAGAAAAATAGCTGAAGAACTGACTGGTAGGAGGCTTTGAAACCTGACAGGCAAAGGCATATGCAGTGTATTCCACCTTAACTTCCTGGTCATCTGTAAGTATTGACAACTAATTAATGTTGGACTTGGGCCATTCTTCTTCTTCCTTCAAAAGAAAATCAGGTCCCTTAAGCCATCTCTCACATGCTAAAAACTCTTCAGCACCAAGACCCCTAGATGCCTCATCCGCCGGATTCAAACTTGACTTTATGTGCCTCCATTGCACAACATCTGTTGAGAGTCTTATAACAGCCACTCTATTTGCTACAAAGGTGTGGAACCGCTTAGTTTCATTTTGGATATATCTCAGTACAGTCATGCTGTCTGTCCAGAATACAGATGAATCCAAATGAATCTGCAGCTCTTTTTTAAGCATTCTATCAACTCGTACAGCGAGAACAGCAGCCGTAAGTTCCAACCTCGGGATTGTCATCTGTTTTAATGGAGCAACTCTTGACTTTCCTAAAATAAATGCCACTACAGTCCTTTTTTCACTATTCACCAACCTCAAGTATGACACTGTTCCATAGCCATTTTCGCTGGCGTCAGAGAAGTGGTGAAGCTGAGCGTGTTTAGATGGACCAAAGTCATTGGGCTTTACACAACGGTCTACTTTCAGTGCTGCTATACAATGCAAGTTAGCCAGCCATCTTGTCCATCGCTGAGAGAAGACCTGTGGAATCTTATCATCCCAGCCAACATTTCACTTGCACATTTCCTGGAGCACCTGTTTTACAGGCAAAGTAAATGGGGAAAGAAACCCCAAGGGGTCATAAATGGAACTAACCACAGACAACATGCCACGTCTTGTGTGAGGATGCTCCTTTATGGATAACCTAAAGGTAAATTTATCCTTTTCAGTGCACCAATGCAAACCAAGTACTCTTTCCATTGGAAGATCATCTTTATCCAAATCAAGCTCTTTAATTGCCTTTGATCTCTGTTCCTCTGGAATGTTTGACATACCAACACGACTATTACTCAACCATTTTGACAGCTGAAATCCTCCCTTTGCACAAGCAGCAATTAGATTTTGAGCCAAATGGAGTGCTTCAGCTTCTGTAGGCAAAGATGTTAAGCAGTCATCCATATAGAAGTTCTGAAGAATTGTGTTCGGAACACAAGGATCGAAGTGAGCTTGATGGTCATGTGCAGTCCTCCTTAATGCATAATTAGCACAGCTGGGCGAGGACACTGCCCCAAAAAGATGAACTTTCATCCTATACTCCATAGTGTTCTGTGTAACCACTGTACCACTAGGATACCACAAAAAAACGCAGAAAGTCCACATGTTTCTGAGAAACCTTTACCTGATGAAACATGGCTTGTATATCAGCTATTAAAGCGATAGGCTCCCGTCTGAATCTTGTGAGAACTCCCAGCAGAGAATTGCTGAGATAGGGACCCTGCAGCAGCTGACCATTCAGAGAGATTCCTTTAAACACTGCACCACAATCAAACACTACTCTTAGAGTTTTCTTTTTCGGATGATACACACCGTGGTGTGGTATGTACCAAACCTTTCCATCTTCTCGTTTCAACTGGTGAGGTGGCACTACTCACTCTGCATATCCTTTATCAATAACGTCAGACAGAAAAGAGGTATACTGCTGCTGATATTCTCGATTTCTTTTAAACTTTCTTTGTAGACCCAAAACACGCTGTTCTGCAACACTACGGTTGTTTGGCATGATGACATCAGGAGATTTAAAAGGTAAGTCAATACAATAATTACCCTCTTCAAACTTGATTGTGGTTTCCATTATTTCCATGAACTGTTGGTCATTTTTGGACATGGTAACATCATTGTCTGACAGTTTCTCGTTAAAATCATGATTGTATTGCGAAATCAACAGATCCTCCAGCCTGACAACAGAGATCCTATTAGCAGTGACTACAGGACAGCCAGTCTCTCCTTTGTCACTATTACCACCTCTTAGTGGCCCATTCACGACCCACCCCAATAGGGTCTTGATGGCATAGGGCCCACCGCCTTGGCTGTTAATGATTTCCCATGGTTCCATAAGATTTGATGCATTGAGATCAATCAACAGATCTACCTCTGCATTAATACTGGGAATTCTGATACTCTCCAGATATGAATAATCTTTCAAGTCATCCAGAGTGAGAATGTTATTCTTGCTCACAGGCATTGATGTTTGACTATACAGCTCTGGTAAATCCACAAAGGTCTGTCCATCCAGGCTTGAAATTTGAAGACCACGGAGCATGAACGTGTCTACGGACTTTTCTTGGCCTAAAGTACGGAGCAGTATGGAGCTTTTTGTTCCTGTAAGATTCAGTTTTCTCATAGGATGTTCTGTACAGAAACTGGCTGAACTTCCTGGATCCAAAAATGCATAGGTGTTGACAATCTTGCTGCCTGACTTCGCCTTGATTTGTACTGGAATGATAGACAGAACACACTCCTTGTTCCCGGCCCCATTTTGACCACACGCCTGCAAAGCAGTAAGAGCATTTGTTACTGGTAATGGTGATGGCTCGCCTTTGGTTTCTATGTGAAGCAAGGTGGGATGCCTTTGATTGCAGACATCACAAATTAATGGATTTCTGCAATTTTTACTTACATGTCCAATCTTCAAGCACCCGAAACAGGATCTATTTCCTTTTAAAACATTCAGTTTTGCTCTGTGTGTCATGTTCTTTAGACGAGAACACCTATCCCAGTGGTTTTCAAACCCTCGGGTGGGTCGCGAGAATTAAAAAATGGGTCGCCAGTGATTTAAAAAAAAAAAATATTCCGTTTTCTAATAAAATTATTATTAATAATAATGAAACAAAAGAAACAAACTGAATGCTTCTCCTGACATGTGTGTTGCCCTCTCTTCCTGCGAACCGGCTTGGGGCCAGATTATGCATTACCCTTCTCATTAATATAGCTACACAAAACACGCACCCGTTCGCTCCATCCGCAACACACACACACGTTCGCTCAATCTGCAGCAACACACAAACACTTGTCGTTCCTTCCTATGGCTGTCAAAATTACTCAAAATTATGTTCGAATATTCCCTCTAAATAAAACACACATATTCGAACTATTCGAACATCTGGTTGTGCATCAATTAATACAAAGAAACACGCAACTACTCGCACTCGCAGGCACTCTTTCTCTCTCTCACCCTCACCTCACGCTCTCTGCGCATAACGGTTTAAATGAACAATAACAATAAACAAATGTTGAGTGATCATTCAATAAACTAAATGATCAAGAGTTTTGCGCAAGCAATTTATAAGGTCGCGACTCTTGTCCCAAATATAGCAGGCTTCATTCAGTGATTGAAACAAATAAATTCACTAATTCATGATTGAAGTTTTACAGTAGCTAGAACCGACATTGAACGCTCCGAGCGAGCTGTGCTGTGGTGAACATGGAACTTTTCTTTGACATGAAACGGTAAATAATCAAACCAATGGAAGCCTGCAGTGCATGGAACTGCTGTATCTAACCTTACCTACCTTATTCATGCAATAAATAAGAATAAGAAATAAAAAACCTTTCAGCTGTGCCAGTGCGACTCCGGTGACCTGTCCCTGATCCCTCAGGCAGCACGCCCACTCGCAAAGCAGACAGCGCGCCTCTGATACCGCGGGCGTGTTTTTCCACATTCCAATATTATTTTTCACCTTCGAAATTCAGTTTTTTTTTAACTATTCGAATATTTATTCGAGCTTAGAATATTAGTACAATTCGTACCATTCAGCGTAAGCACCGCTCAACTGTGATGTTTCCAAGCACATTTTTGCGCATGTGAAATGGATGATTTTTTTCCTGTCGATATTGCAACGAGAGTGAAGTTGCTACAAAGCCTATCAAATACATCCGAATGTTGAAACATTTTGATTCTAATGAGAGAGTTACGTGAGCATAATGCCCCTACGGCTTGTTTATAGTTAGGCTATTATTTGTTATAATTCTTGTTCTGTTCTGTATATAAGGAATATTACATTTAAAGAGTTTGTTGTGGAATATGTAGAGTTGCAACAGTTGCAAGACCTTTACTAGTAGATTTAGGCTGAGCTCTAGCATGAAATGAAAAGGATG
>JAZAVI010001080.1:2500-60759 GCA_036326025.1 Chrosomus eos | reverse complement strand
ACTGCAGCTATGGCTAAAAGCACGAGTTCCCCCAAGGGCGTGGACCGCAGGTCTATTTCGCCTCAGGGTCAACCTTCAGTGCATTTCGGCTCTGAAACCATGGAAAGCAACCGACTGGTATCAGTCAGGTGTGAGTCTGGGGATCCCCTCGAGTGTGAAGGTGGTGTCTACGGACGCCTCCACTTCGGGGCAGGGAGCGCTGCTCGAGGGCAGACCGCTAGCTGGCCTATGGTCAGTACGGGAGAAGCTCCTTCACATAAACTGCTTGGAATTAATAGCAGTCGACAAAGCGCTACGGCGCTTCTGTCCCCAGATAAAAGGCCACCACGTATTGGTCCGGTCGGACAACATGTCAGTGGTGGCGTACATAAATCGCCAGGGCGGCGTCAGGTCCCGAAACCTTTACAGGCTGACGGGACGCCTCCTGGTCTGGGCTCAGCACAACCTGCTCTCGCTGAGAGCGGCGCATGTGCCTGGTCACCTAAATGTGGGGCCAGTCAGGCTGTCCAGAAACAACGTCCCAGCAGGACAATGGTCTCTGCACCCGCAGACGATCCAGCTGCTGTGGGAAACGTTTGGCAAAGCGCAGGTGGACCTGTTCGCGTCCCAAGGAAACGCTCACTGCCCGAGATTCTTTTCGAAATGCCGGGAGGCGCTGGCCCATGTTTGGCCCCGCCGCCCCCTATATGCTTTCCCCCCTGTCTCACTCCTGCCTCAGGTGTTGGAGCGAATCAGGAGGGAGGGATGCCCAGTGCTACTCATAGCTCCGCTCTGGACAAACCAGTCGTGGTTCCCTGTCCTGATGCAGCTGACCAGCGCTGTCCCATGGCCTTTACCGCTGAGGAGAGACCTCCTCTCTCAGGCGGGAGGCTCGGTTTGGCATCCTCGCCCGGATTTGTGGTCCCTGCACGCATGGGCCATCAACGGGTACCCGCTGACCTCCCAGAGGGAGTGTTCAACACGATCGCGCAGGCTAGAGCCCCGTCTACCAGACGGCTCTACACCTCGAAGTGGTCTGTGTTCTCTGCTTGGTGTCAAGCGCAGAGCTTTTCACCTGTAGACTGCGGGGTTACGGAAGTGCTTTCCTTCCCTCAGGAGCTACTGGATAAGGGCAGGACCCCTTCCACGCTCAAAGTATACGTGGCGGCCATAGCAACGTTTGCAAAACCGGTGTCTGGCCAGTCACTAGGAAAGAACGACTTAGTCGTGCGTTTACTTAGAGGAGCTCGGAGGCTAAACCCTCCCAGGCCCCCTTCAGTCCCGACATGGGACCTTTCCACTTGCAAGGGGACTTGCAAGCGTTTTCAGTGAGCGCGTCATGCATGGAGTTTGGACCTAATGACTCAAAGGTCATACTCAAACCGAAGCACGGCTACGTGCCAAAATCCCTCAACACACCGTTCAGGGCCCAGGTGATTTCCCTGTCTGCCCTTCCGGTTCTCAATGGGGAGAAGGACGCGAGTCTCCTTTGCCCTGTCAGGGCACTAAGGGCTTATGTGTCCCGCTCGTCTGGTTTCAGACAGACTGAGCAGCTTTTCGTTTCGTTTGGCGGCCGTGCTAAGGGACTTGCCGCTTCGAAACAGAGCCTATCCAGATGGATAGTCGGTGCCATTGCGCTGGCTTACACTTCCAAGGGCCTGCAGTGCCCGTTGGGTGTCAGAGCGCACTCCACGAGAGGCGTGGCCTCGTCGTGGGCATGGTATAGCGGGGTCTCCCTGCAAGATATCTGTACGGCTGCGGGCTGGGCTTCGCCGTCTACATTTATCAAGTACTATAACCTGGAGGTGCCCGCCTTACAAGCCAAGCTTTTGGCGGTCTGAACTTCGGGCTTATCGGCCGCCATGCGGCTTGTGTGTGGAGTATTGGCCTGTGCATCGCTCAGTCCGATGCGGCAGCTCCATGAGTGTGGTACCCTTACGGGTCTGTTACCCCTACGGGACTATTTATAAAGGAGTGATGCTTCTAGCCTCTCCTCCTCTACTCTGTGAGAGTTGTGGTGATTGTGCACTAGATGCGCCCCGGGCTTCGGCCCCGGGACTCTGGTGTTGGATCCCTGTCCGCACGGCGTGTTACATGGTGTTCCCCATAGCGTAAGATATTACGCAGTACGAGAGATACTCTCGTAAGAGAACGTACTCGGTTACTAACGTAACCTCGGTTCTCTCTAGAGAGGGAACGAGTACTGCGTATCTTGCCGTGCTTGGAATACGCTCTGGTTCGCTTCGGCGTTGAAAAATCAGAGGAAATACAGCTATCGAGGGGGTATTATAGGGCGAGACCACGCCTTTACTGGCGGGACATGACGAAATGGGCGCGAAGCGCCCCCATTCGTCATTACGTCACGCAGTGCCTCACTCGATAGGCTGCAGCTTTTCCAGCAAGGCAGCCAATGGGCGCGCGAGCTGCCTCGCCCTTGTCTGCTTGCTGCTGCAAAGCGTTTTACATTTTTAAAAATTAAGGATAATTTTTGGCTTCAATATCTCGAGGAAAAGAGTTTTCCCCGTAGCGTAAGATATTACGCAGTACTCGTTCCCTCTCTAGAGAGAACCGAGGTTACGTTAGTAACCGAGTACGTTTTGTAGGGTACAAGGCTTGTTCAAGTCACAACAGCGTACACTGTAATTCACAGAAACATATTGCCTACTTGTACTCCTACTCAACTATATTTACCAAAAATGTCATTAAAGTGCTTGAAACACATTATACAAATAACACCGCAAAATAGATTATTAACTGCATACATGTTAATTCACAATTGACATAAATTGGCGGCTACTCTCGGTACAAAGCTATTTTTCTCTGTAACCGAGCGGGGACTCCGCTCACACACGCACAAAATACCCTCTGCAAACTTCACTCTAACTTACTCAAAATGTTACTAAAACACCCATTAAACACTCTTGACATGTTAGCAAGTTATTACACTTAATTAACTTAGTTTTACATCAATAACGTACCTGAAAAAGGGGAGAAATAATCACGGTTAGGTTTCCTCACTGAAAACTTTAGTGTTATGAGGAAAAGACTGCGATTCCCCCGTAAACTTGGGTGAAGACAAAAGCAATCGATCACAGGCTCATAGATTAAGATCACTTTGGCGATCACAGATTAACACTTTTTACCCATACATTCGGCACTACAAAATTAAGTAATCAATCTAACGTTTAAATATTCCTCTATTAATTGTTACCCTTTGTACACATGTAAGATTTGAACTTTTGAACACAATTATATGAATTGTAGTTATATGAATTGTTTCAATCCCTATTACTAGTAGGCTACTGGATGCATTATCTTTTTAATCTTAGATATTTTAAGATCCTCACATCCTATTAATTGACTAAAACCTTTTTGCCCATAACATTACAGCAAGTGTTTCTATAAACTGTCACAAATGCTTAATCATTTGTGTTGTACTCTTTTTATCAGCTGTGCACAGAGTCTGGATTGTCGGTGATAGCTACATTAGACGTGGCCAACAGCGAGCAAGGGAGAGCATGGGGACCAATCTTGGACTGTCTTCCCAGGTCCACTGGTTTGGCAGGGGAGGCTTGTGTTGGGGAGACCTTCTTTCCTTCTTCAAACAGTGCCTTAAAGGACGAACCGCTCCGAATGTGCTAGTTATCCACTGTGGAGGCAATGACCTGGGCCGTGTGAAGACCGTGCTGCTTGTTAAAGAAATGAAGAGGGACCTGCGAGAACTTCACACAACGTCGGCGCATGTGCCTGGTCACCTAAATGTGGGGCCAGTCAGGCTGTCCAGAAACAACGTCCCAGCAGGAGAATGGTCTCTGCACCCGCAGACGATCCAGCTGCTGTGGGAAACGTTTGGCAAAGCGCAGGTGGACCTGTTCGCGTCCCAAGGAAACGCTCACTGCCCGAGATTCTTCTCGAAATGCCGGGAGGCGCTGGCCCATGTTTGGCCCCGCCGCCCCCTATATGCTTTCCCCCCTGTCTCACTCCTGCTTCAGGTGTTGGAGCGAATCAGGAGGGAGGGATGCCCAGTGCTACTCATAGCTCCGCTCTGGACAAACCAGTCGTGGTTCCCTGTCCTGATGCAGCTGACCAGCGCTGTCCCATGGCCTTTACCGCTGAGGAGAGACCTCCTCTCTCAGGCGGGAGGCTCGATTTGGCATCCTCGCCCGGATTTGTGGTCCCTGCACGCATGGGCCATCAACGGGTACCCGCTGACCTCCCAGAGGGAGTGTTCAACACGATCGCGCAGGCTAGAGCCCCGTCTACCAGACGGCTCTACACCTCGAAGTGGTCTGTGTTCTCTGCTTGGTGTCAAGCGCAGAGCTTTTCACCTGTAGACTGCGGGGTTACGGAAGTGCTTTCCTTCCCTCAGGAGCTACTGGATAAGGGCAGGACCCCTTCCACGCTCAAAGTATACGTGGCGGCCATAGCAACGTTTGCAAAACCGGTGTCTGGCCAGTCACTAGGAAAGAACGACTTAGTCGTGCGTTTACTTAGAGGAGCTCGGAGGCTAAACCCTCCCAGGCCCCCTTCAGTCCCGACATGGGACCTTTCCACTTGCAAGGGGACTTGCAAGCGTTTTCAGTGAGCGCGTCATGCATGGAGTTTGGACCTAATGACTCAAAGGTCATACTCAAACCGAAGCACGGCTACGTGCCAAAATCCCTCAACACACCGTTCAGGGCCCAGGTGATTTCCCTGTCTGCCCTTCCGGTTCTCAATGGGGAGAAGGACGCGAGTCTCCTTTGCCCTGTCAGGGCACTAAGGGCTTATGTGTCCCGCTCGTCTGGTTTCAGACAGACTGAGCAGCTTTTCGTTTCGTTTGGCGGCCGTGCTAAGGGACTTGCCACTTCGAAACAGAGCCTATCCAGATGGATAGTCGGTGCCATTGCGCTGGCTTACACTTCCAAGGGCCTGCAGTGCCCGTTGGGTGTCAGAGCGCACTCCACGAGAGGCGTGGCCTCGTCGTGGGCATGGTATAGCGGGGTCTCCCTGCAAGATATCTGTACGGCTGCGGGCTGGGCTTCGCCGTCTACATTTATCAAGTACTATAACCTGGAGGTGCCCGCCTTACAAGCCAAGCTTTTCTCCTCTACTCTGTGAGAGTTGTGGTGATTGTGCACTAGATGCGCCCCGGGCTTCGGCCCCGGGACTCTGGTGTTGGATCCCTGTCCGCACGGCGTGTTACATGGTGTTCCCCATAGCGTAAGATATTACGCAGTACGAGAGATACTCTCGTAAGAGAACGTACTCGGTTACTAACGTAACCTCGGTTCTCTCTAGAGAGGGAACGAGTACTGCGTATCTTGCCGTGCTTGGAATACGCTCTGGTTCGCTTCGGCGTTGAAAAATCAGAGGAAATACAGCTATCGAGGGGGTATTATAGGGCGAGACCACGCCTTTACTGGCGGGACATGACGAAATGGGCGCGAAGCGCCCCCATTCGTCATTACGTCACGCAGTGCCTCACTCGATAGGCTGCAGCTTTTCCAGCAAGGCAGCCAATGGGCGCGCGAGCTGCCTCGCCCTTGTCTGCTTGCTGCTGCAAAGCGTTTTACATTTTTAAAAATTAAGGATAATTTTTGGCTTCAATATCTCGAGGAAAAGAGTTTTCCCCGTAGCGTAAGATATTACGCAGTACTCGTTCCCTCTCTAGAGAGAACCGAGGTTACGTTAGTAACCGAGTACGTTTTGTAGGGTACAAGGCTTGTTCAAGTCACAACAGCGTACACTGTGTGATGATTAGTTGTAATTTCATAGGGTAACACAAGGGGTCAGTAGTGTGGCTGGGGAGATAGGAAGAGGTATGTGGAAGAAATAAACACACAGAAAATGTTCATGAAAAGTGGCAGTTTATTTCATGCACAATAATGAACAAAACATGGTACCAGGAGTAAAACTCTAAACGGGGGCGTTGTGAAAAGCGACATGGATTCTTTGAAGCCACCGAGTAGTCTAAAACTGACAGGGAATGTCGACAGCAATTGGCGCACCTTCAAGCAGCAGTTTTTGCTATATATCGCGGCTATGGGTCTAGAGACGAAGCCGGACACAAGGAAGGTAGCGTTACTGCTAACTATAGCAGGCCCTCAAGCCATTGAAGTGTACAATACCTTCGTGTATGAAAATGGTGATGACAAAGATAAGCTGGATAAAGTGCTCGAGAAATTTGATGCCCACTGCTCTCCAAAAAAGAACGAGACGTATGAGAGATATGTCTTTCGCTCACGAGTGCAGCAACAGCGCGAACCTTTTGATAACTTTCTGACCGACCTGAAGCTTAAAGCAGTGTCATGCAATTTTGCTATACTGCGGGACTCCATGCTCAGAGACCAGATCGTGTTTGGTGTGGAGGATAAAAAGGTCAGAGAAAGGCTACTGAGGGAAACGGAGCTGACGTTGGAAGGGGCCATCAAGATTTGCCAGGCAAGTGAGCTTTCGCAAATGCATGTTAGATCATTCAGTGAGATGTCGGCAAACACAGCGAGTGTCAGAGAAAGTGATGACGCGGCTGTCGGTGCCGTCTCCAGCGAAGGAAGGAGACGTACGCAGACGCGACCTGCACAGCGAACAGACGGACACACATTTAATTGCAAACGCTGCGGTTTGCAACATAAGCCAAAACAGTGTCCAGCTTATGGTAAGCTATGCTCTAATTGTCGGGGTAAGAACCACTTTGCAAAGCAGTGTTTCTCAAAAAGAAAAGAAGAGAAGAATAGAAAATCTGTAAACATAGTGGAGGACACAGATCTGTGTGAAACATTTTTTGTTGGTATGGTTAACTGTGAACACCAAACAGAAAAACAAGTCAATGCTGTCAGAGAGGATAAGTGGACAGCACCATTGGAGATAAATGGGACTATAATAACTATGAAACTGGACACTGGTGCAAAGGCAAACCTGATCAGCACATCTGACATTAAAGTGATGAAAGTGAAACCAAAAATAAACAAAGAAATGACAGAGTTGAAAGACTACAATGGACAGAAAAGAATGTTTAGGCACGTGCAGGCTGAAAGTGACTGTAAAAGAAAAAGTACACCACCTATTTTTCTCTGTTGTTGCCGAAGACCTTGATTCACTACTGGGTGATAAAGCATGTGAGAGTTTGGGGTTGGTGAAAAGAGTGTATTGCATCAACACAGTTGCAAGTACACTAAGTGACACTGTTAACTCTATAACACAAAACTATGAAGATGTTTTTAGAGGTCTTGGTGCACTGCCCTTCACATATAAGATCCAGTTAAAAGAAAATGCACAACCAGTTGTGCATGCTGCACGAAGAGTTCCAGCACCGCTGAGAGACAGTCTAAAAAAGGAACTGGACAAGATGACGATGTTGGGTGTGATAAAAAAAGTTGAAGAACCAACCGACTGGGTCAACTCCATGGTGTGTGCAAAGAAAAAGAATGGTGACCTAAGGATATGTATGGACCCAAAGGATCTGAATGAGAACATTAAGCGTGAGCATTTTCAGATACCCAAGCGTGAAGAAATCACAAGTGAGATGGCGGGTGCCAGATATTTCTCAAAACTTGATGCATCACAGGGTTTCTGGCAGCTAAAATTGGATGAAAACAGCACCAAATATTGTACCTTTAACACGCCTTTTGGCAGATACTGCTTCCTCAGACTTCCCTTTGGCATCATCTCAGCATCTGAGATATTTCACAGAGCCATGGAGCATATTATTGAGGGACTAGATGGAGTTCGGGTATATGTCGATGATATTATCGTGTGGGGCTCAACAGTCCAAGAACATAATGCGAGGCTGACAAAAGTGCTGGAGCAGGTACGCAAGTATGGATTAAAGCTAAACAAGAGCAAATGCCAGTTTGGAGTTGAGGAAATTATCTTTCTGGGAGACAAGCTCTCTGCGGAAGGCATTCAACCTGACCAAGAAAAAGTCAATGCCATAATTGACATGCCAAGGCCTACTGACAAGACTGGAGTGTTACGCATCATGGGGATGATCAACTTCATAGGTAAATTTATTCCAAATTTATCCGCAAAAACATCTTGCATCCGTGAACTCCTACACAAAGAGACCGAGTTTAAATGGACAAGCAGACATGAACATGAATGGCAAAAACTCAAAGAAACACTGACAACTGCACCTGTGCTGACATTCTACGACCCTACAAAGAAGATCAAAGTGTCGACAGATGCCTCAAAGAATGGAATTGGTGCTGTGCTTCTACAAGCTGAAGGTGAGCATTGGAAACCTGTGGCCTACGCGTCCAGATCCATGACAGAGACTGAGTGTAGATATGCTCAAATAGAAAAAGAATGTTTGGGGCTTGTGTTT
Source organism: Chrosomus eos (assembly GCA_036326025.1). Lineage (NCBI taxonomy): Eukaryota > Metazoa > Chordata > Actinopteri > Cypriniformes > Leuciscidae > Chrosomus > Chrosomus eos. The sequence goes on along the minus strand of JAZAVI010001080.1, from coordinate 52,475 downwards.
GGACTGGAGAGGTTCCACAGCTACATTTATGGCCTACCCTCTTTCACAGTGGAAACAGATCATCATCCACTTGTTGCCATCATCAAAAAGAATTTGAACGAAATGTCACCAAGGATTCAACGTTTAATGATGAAAATGCAGAGGTATGACTTTGAGCTGATCTACACGCCAGGAAAGCACCTGATAATAGCAGATGTGCTTTCACGAGCACCTACAAGTAGCATTGAAAGTACCACTGAAGAGGATGTTCAGTGTCAAGTGAGCATGGTGTCTTCTGCACTTCCGATATCAGACGCAAAGTCCAGACAGATAGCTGTTGAAACAGCAAAGGATTCAGAGCTGCAGTGTGTCATGAACAACATGAAAAACGGATGGCCAGTAGGTTCCTGCACACAGTTCTATCACATCAGAGGCGAACTCAGTGTCATTGATGGACTGTTGCTGAAGCAAAGCAGAATTGTCATTCCACTGAAAATGAGACAGGATGTACTACATAGGATCCATGAAGGTCATCTCGGGGTCGAGAAATGCAAACGGAGAGCAAGAGAAACAGTCTTTTGGCCTGGAATAAATAAGGACATTGAGAAATTGATCAGTGTGTGTGACACATGTCAGAAACACAGAAACAAGCAAACCAAAGAGCCTATGATGGTAACTGAGGTATCAACAATGCCATGGCACAAGGTTGGAATGGATTTGTTTCATCTTAAGGGAAAGGACTACTTGGTGATCATTGACTATTTCTCAAACTTTCCGGAAATGGCTTTGTTGTCAAACACATCATCAAACTGTGTCATAACCCATGTAAAATCCATTTTTGCCAGGCATGGCATACCAAACATTGTAATGAGTGATAATGGGCCATGTTTCAGTAGTAAAGAATGGCATGATTTTGCAGAACAGTACGACTTCAAGCATGTGACATCCAGTCCTCTGTATGCGCAGTCAAATGGAAAAGCGGAAAAAGGAGTCCACATTCTCAAACAGCTCCTGAAGAAGGCTGCTGACAGTGGTTCAGATCCTTACCTTGCTCTACTGAGTTACAGAGCATCACCACTGGAGTGCGGACTGTCACCTGCTGAATTGTTGATGAGTCGAAAACTGCGCACCACATTGACAAGCTACATGAAACCAAACAAACATTCAAGGCTAGAACAAACACTAAAACAACAAAAGATGAAGCAGAAGCTATTCTATGACAGGACGGCTAAGCAGCTTCCACCTCTGTTGACCAATGACGTAGTCAGGATCGAAAATCCTGATGGTTGGAAAACAAAAGCAACTGTTCTTCAGGAAGTTGCTCCAAAATCTTTCACTGTGAGGACTGAGGAAGGACAAATCTTCAGGCGCAATCGCCGCAGTCTTCTTAAAACACAAGAGACTTTCCCAGAGCTGGGCAATGCCCATACTGAGTCTGAGTCCACTACTCCACTTGTCACAGACTGTAACACTAATGCACATACTCCAGGTGAACCAGTGCTGAGAAGATCTACCAGAATAAGTAGAAAGCCTGAGAGACTGAATCTGTGATAATAATAATTGACAGTAATACAATGTTAAAGTAAGAAATTGGTTACGGCAGCTGTTTGCTGGTAGTTTGTTGTTTATTGTTGAAATGTTTGCCTTAAAGAAAGGGGGATGTGATGATTAGTTGTAATTTCATAGGGTAACACAAGGGGTCAGTAGTGTGGCTGGGGAGATAGGAAGAGGTATGTGGAAGAAATAAACACACAGAAAATGTTCATGAAAAGTGGCAGTTTATTTCATGCACAATAATGAACAAAACACACTGTAATTCACAGAAACATATTGCCTACTTGTACTCCTACTCAACTATATTTACCAAAAATGTCATTAAAGTGCTTGAAACACATTATACAAATAACACCGCAAAATAGATTATTAACTGCATACATGTTAATTCACAATTGACATAAATTGGCGGCTACTCTCGGTACAAAGCTATTTTTCTCTGTAACCGAGCGGGGACTCCGCTCACACACGCACAAAATACCCTCTGCAAACTTCACTCTAACTTACTCAAAATGTTACTAAAACACCCATTAAACACTCTTGACATGTTAGCAAGTTATTACACTTAATTAACTTAGTTTTACATCAATAACGTACCTGAAAAAGGGGAGAAATAATCACGGTTAGGTTTCCTCACTGAAAACTTTAGTGTTATGAGGAAAAGACTGCGATTCCCCCGTAATCTTGGGTGAAGACAAAAGCAATCGATCACAGGCTCATAGATTAAGATCACTTTGGCGATCACAGATTAACACTTTTTACCCATACATTCGGCACTACAAAATTAAGTAATCAATCTAACGTTTAAATATTCCTCTATTAATTGTTACCCTTTGTACACATGTAAGATTTGAACTTTTGAACACAATTATATGAATTGTAGTTATATGAATTGTTTCAATCCCTATTACTAGTAGGCTACTGGATGCATTATCTTTTTAATCTTAGATATTTTAAGATCCTCACATCCTATTAATTGACTAAAACCTTTTTGCCCATAACATTACAGCAAGTGTTTCTATAAACTGTCACAAATGCTTAATCATTTGTGTTGTACTCTTTTTATCAGCTGTGCACAGAGTCTGGATTGTCGGTGATAGCTACATTAGACGTGGCCAACAGCGAGCAAGGGAGAGCATGGGGACCAATCTTGGACTGTCTTCCCAGGTCCACTGGTTTGGCAGGGGAGGCTTGTGTTGGGGAGACCTTCTTTCCTTCTTCAAACAGTGCCTTAAAGGACGAACCGCTCCGAATGTGCTAGTTTTCCACTGTGGAGGCAATGACCTGGGCCGTGTGAAGACCGTGCTGCTTGTTAAAGAAATGAAGAGGGACCTGCGAGAACTTCACACAACGTTTCCGAATATTGTGAATATTGTGTTCTCGTCAATAAACCAAAGGCGCCACTGGAGGCAAGCCCCCCCGGTAAAGGTGGAAAAAACAAGAACCTTTGTAAACAACGTAATTGGTAAATTTGTCTCCTGTGTTGACGGGAGCACTGTACTGCATCCAAAAATAGTTCATAATAAGCCTGAACTGTTTTTAAGAGACGACGTTCACTTAAGCCCTGAGGGAAGTGATGTGTTTTTAAATGAGATTGGCTCATGCCTATTTTTGTCTTAGGGTGAGCACACTGTTTTATGTTCTTATTCCTTTTATTTTAATTTTTATTAAACGGTTTCATGAAGACTTTTTTTGCTTTTAATCTATGAAAAGCACTTTGAATTACCATTGTGTATGAAGTGTCTTTAATTCAGCCAACCCATGAGCTGTTGTCAAGTGTTTTGCTTCAAAATAAAGCTCAGTACGAGCACTTTACTAGTGTACTAATTATTTGGCTGTTTCATCGTCCTAGCGTGAATGAGAGATCATCGAATTGGCCTTGTTTCCATTGTGAACCCACTGGCGTGAACGTTTGGGAGCACTTTTCCAGTTTTAAACTTTGAATCTCCTGTTAAAATGAATGTCTTTCAGTCAATTTTTATGCAACCGCCATGTTTTGCATGTCTATTTAAAGCTTATAACATGTTGTTTAATGTGTGCCTAATCAATTTCCTGCATCTCGTTCAGGGAGTTAAAATTACAGGGCAAAAGTCAGAAAGGCACAGTTGAGCTCACAAAAGGCCTATGTCCTCTTGCTGTGTTGGTGCAAAAAAGTCTGTATTTAATTCAAATCTCAAGGTTGCTTTCTGCATCAAATTAAACGGCGAGTACTGCACTTATCAGTGATAACACTGCTTATGCTGTGTCTTGGTCTCGAGAGGGGAAGAGACCAGCTCAAATATCTGTTGTTTCGTCCACTAGCAGCCGGCACTGTCCAGTGGTTCATAGCAAAGTTGAGGTCACCAGGGCTGTGTGGTCTGAACGGGTTAGAAGCAAAATCTCTATAACTAACTCAAATTTCAAGCGTTCTTTATGCTTTTTGCATCGTATTAAAAGGTGAGCATTGTAGTTCACAATGCCAATATTGATTAGGCTGTGTCTTGGTCAGAGTGGGAAAGAGAACAGCTCAAATATGTGTTGTTTCGGCCACTAGCAGCCGGCACTGTCCAGTGGTTCGTAGCAAAACATCTCTAATTCAGCCAAATCGTAAGCAATTTTCATGTGTTTTGCATCAAACTAAAGCTCGGTGTGAGTACTTTACTAATAGACCAATTATTTGGCTGTATCTTGTTCCTGGCATCACTGAGAGGTCGTCCAATTGCCCTTGTTTTCTTGTGATGTGATGGCGTGGTGAACTTTTGGGAGCACCTGATTTCAATCTTTGAATCTCCTCTTAAAATGATTGTCTTTAAATCAATTTTTATGCAACAGCCATGTTTTGCAGGTCTATTTAAAGTTTAGAACATGAATTTTAATGTGTGCCCAATACATTTTCTCTCTATCGTTCAGGGATTTAAAATTAAAGGGCAAAGTACAGAAAGCCAAAGTTGAGGTCCATGCCATTGCTAATGTCTCACATCGCCACCATGTGGACAGTCAATCCTTTCCATGTCATTAATTTGTTGTGTATCAAATTAAAGCTTATAATTTGTAGTTTTCAAATATATGAATGGCTTTACTGTTGGCTTTGAATGGCTAAAGCCAATATATGAATGGCTTTATCTTTTTCATACAGTACAACAGAGAGCCTGTTTAAGGGCAGAGATCAGTGAATGGCTTCAGATGTTTGGGAAAGCGGCCTGTACGATTTTCTTTTTTGTCCAATAAAACAAAGTGCAATCAGAGTCAGCCTTACATCATTGGAAAGCTTTTGTTTTGCACTCTAACATGAGCCCAAGCTGACTATAGTGCGTTGTTCTTTCCCAGAGAGAACAGGGGTCAAATAGGCCTTGTCGAGATCATTCAAAGCTTTTTTGTGAACATATTCTCACAAGAATCTTTGTAAATAAGCCAAATCTCCACATATTTTCACTTGTTTTGTATCAGATTAGCGCTTATAAATTGTAGTTTTCAAATATATGAATGACTTTACCTCTTGTCTTTCACTGTATGAAAAGGATACAGTAGAGTTGAGTCTGTTTCAGGGCGGAGGTCAGTGAATGGCTTCAGATGTTTGGGAAAGCAGCCTGTACGATTTTCTTTTTTGTTCAATAAAACAAAGTGCAATTAGAGTCAGCCTCACATCATTGGAAAGCTTTTGTTTTACACTTTAACATGAGCCCAAGCTGACTATTGTACGTTGTTCGATCCCTGAGAGAACAGGGGTCAAAAGGCCCTTCCTTCGGATGTAGGGCAAAAGGTCAAAATCTCAAAAATCTTTGTAAATGAGCCAAATGTCCACATATTTTCACTTGTTTTGTATCAGATTAAAGCTTATAAATTGTAGTTTGCAAATATATGAATGGCTTTACTGTATCTTTTTCATAGAGTGAAAGACAAGAGGTAGAGTTGAGCCTGTTTCAGGGCGGAGGTCAGTGAATGGCTTCAGATGTTTGGGAAAGCAGCCTGTACGATTTTCTTTTTTGTTCAATAAAACAGTGCAATCAGACTGAGCCTCACATCATTGGAAAGCTTATGTTTTGCACTTTAACATGAGCCCAAGCTGGCTGTTGTACGTTGTTCGGTCCCAGAGAGAACAGGGGTCAAATAGGCCTTGTCGAGGTCATTCAAAGCTTTTTTGTAAACATATTCTCACAAAAATCTTTGTAAATGAGCCAAATCTTAAAATATTTTCACTTGTTTTGTATCAGATTAAATCTTATCATTTGTAGTTTCCATCAAGCCCAAACACATGAATCTAGCCAAAATGTACAGCTAATAACAATCATTACAGTATAGCCAAATAAGGTGGTTTTCTGAGCGCGCCGATATTTAGTCCAAATATTAACCAGGCTGTTCAGTTCTGGAGACTCAGATCTTCAGTTGTATTACATCAAATTGTAGCCCTGAATCTCCACTTTCCATCAAGCTCAAACACATTAATCTAGCCAAAAGGATCAGCTAATAACAATCATTACAGTATAGCCAAATAATGTGGTTTTCTGAGCACGCCGATATTTAGTCCATATATTTACCAGGCTGTTCAGTTCTGGAGACTCAGATCTTCAGTTGTGCTACATCAAATTGGCGTCGATCAAGGGCTATTGTGCACAATTATGGAAATGGGTTAATTGGCACTTTGAGATTTTCGTGATATTCTGGCATCATCGGAACCGACTTGGGAAGACGAGAACAACTGTGCCTGAACCGACTTTCTAACGTGAACGGAAACCGAGAAATTGACAAAAACATATTGGGGTATATTTGCACTGCATATGTGATGCGGTCAACCCTAAAACGTAATTTTTTTTTTTATTAAAAATCAAAACAAGGTCCTGCGAACAAAGCGCGTGATCCTGTTGACATTTACCTCAGAACAAGTGCTGGTTTATCCAAAGGATCCAGCTGATAATTGATTAGAACTTGTGCTTTGTTCTAATCGCGATATAGATAGTGTCTGTAAACGCAAAAATACTGTTTAAATTTGAATCACGTTTCTGTGTGTGAATGAATTAACGGCACAGATGGGCGCTGTTGTTTAATACAGCTTTCAAAAAGACTGCTTAAATATGAATCGGGTGTCTGTGTGTGAATGAATGAACCCACAGATGCGCACTGTTACAGACGAAATTTGAAAGACAACATTTAGTCGACTAGTTTTGGATAGATTATAAATATTATTCAACTCTAAAATATACATCAAATAAGCTTTTGTTAGCAGTTTCTGCTCATTTGTTAAATGTCTAGTAAGTTCTGTCAAAAATAAACTAATCAACTAAGATGTTATAGTGTTTGTTCCAATGCAAGCTATATCAAAATAATGAATCCGTAACTTTGAAATATGATAAAATGTATTGGCCTACTTTAAACAAATAATAATTTATAAGACATTTATGGGAAAAGAACATTTTCTTTTCAAGATGTTTCCAACATTAACTTTGAACCAATTCTATAGAATTGCCCATATAGCCTATTTGAACAGGATTTGTTTCCAGTTATGACTAAAAATGTGCTTTTGACTTTCATTTACATTTTGATATATTATTATATAATATATATATATATATATATATATATATATATATATATATATATATATATATATATATATATATATATATATATATTATATATATATCACTGATTCTTGAGAGTCGGGACAAAACACGTTTTAAAAAACTTTTAAAAAAAATACACACTATATCAATTGGAGTTATACGTTTCTGCAGAGAAAGGCCTTAGCTATTTAACCATGAACAGGTTCTAAAAAAATTTTTTTAAAAACAAACAGTTTCCCTTCAGAACGTTTTGTTCCCTGTAAACCTAAAAAAAACAATTTTAATTTTCCAACCCCAAAAGATCAAAATTCTAAAGTATTTTTAAATTTGTGTTTATTCTCAATATATAAAAAAATACAATATTAATTAAAAGTTGTGATTTAAACACAAACCCTAAAACTCAGATTTTTTAAAGTTTTGCATTTTCAACTTTGTTTTAATTTCATATTGAAAAAAAAAATTTTCCTTTAAAATAAATAAAAACAAGATTTTGACAAAGGTTGTGAAGTTATTAACTAATACATGTAATTTTCCCATTTTTCTGTTATTTATAAAGAAAATTCATTCCTTAAAAATTCTGTTAGAATTGTAATGGTTACAACTCCTGTTTTAAATTTTTTGAGTTATTTCAAAAAACAATTTTACTGTATTAAATTTAACTTTAAAAAATTGACTAGGGCAAAACGTTTGGGATATAAAACCAAAATATACACTAGAACCAAACCCTCAAATCCACCCCCCTTAAACTCCAAGGGTTTAAACCCTTTACCGTCCAGATCCATGCTACCACATTTTTTAAGTTTTAATATTATGAATTATTTAACCCAACACAAACTATTGAGGTAAATTTTTTAAAATGGGGTTCCAGTGTTTGGACATGAATTGCCAAAATTAAAAAATTTAAAATTTCTCAAAAAATGCTTTTAATACCAAAAAAAAAAGGTTTTTTTAAATGGGCCCGGGAAGGGAAAGTCCAACAAAAAAATACGTTAAATTTTTTTAAATTTTTAAATTTTGGGGGAAAAAGAAAATTGGTAAAAAAAAATTCTGAACAGGGAGGCAAACGTTTTTGTTGTTGTAATTTTAATTTTCATGCGCAATTGGAGAAGAAGGGGGGCTCCCCAAAGAATTAAAAAATTTTTTAATTTTTTTTTGTGTCCGATTTGAAAAAAAAAAACAATGCAGACGTGACAGCCGGGGGTTTAGGGCGGCCAAAGGGGCCCACAAAAGCCTTTTTTTAAAACTTTCACAAAAAATTTTAAAAAAGAAGCCCAAAAGCCTTTCTTTAAATAAATTTTTTTTGAAAATCAATTTTAATAAATTTTTATAAAATTGTTTAATAAAGAAGGGGAAAAATTTTAAGCAAAAAAATTAAAAATAATCAGACAAAGGGGAAAATTCATTCATAATAACCGAAAACCTTAAAATGGCCTAAAAAAGGATCTGAAAAATTAAATTTAAAATGTCCACTTTATTTTTAAAAACCAAAAAATTCAAAACAAAAAAACAACTCCGTTTTCCCCTTATGAAATGTGATTTCTCGGAAGCACTACCTTTGGGAAAGGGATTGGGGAAACGCCCGAACCTTTTTGGGGTTAATCCAGCTTAAAAAGGTTCTGGCCAGGGCCCAAACCGAGCCAGACCAAATCTCCCAAAAACGGCATCTGAAAACAAAATCGCTAACAAAATTTTCAGAGGGCCCAAAATTTTTTTTATTAAAACTTACAACAGGGCTAGACGGGACACGGACAGGTATTTAGCCTATTTGCATTTTCCATTTTTTAAAGGGTCGCGCGCTTGCTGTTTTTTTTTTTTTTACAATTAAAACTAAAAGTCTGTTTAACTTGAAACGAAAAGTTAACTAAAACAGACCAGTAAAATAAATAAAAAATGAAAGTAATCCTTAAAACACTGCGTTACAGAAAAAATAATTTACTTTTTAAGTTTTCTTTTGAACGCGATAAAAAAGATTTTTTTTACCAAAAAAAACAAAAAGGGAAAAAAATTTTTTAAAAACAAAAAAAAAACCCAAGTTTAAGGACATTTTAGAAAATGCGGGTTATAAAAATAATGACGGTGTTGACAAAAAAAAGTTGCATTTGTTTATTGAACAATCAGCCAAATAAAAAAATTCCCTTGTTTTTTAAGTATTGAATTAAAAGAAATATTTTAAACTTTTGAAAAAATGCACCTTTTTCAACTATTAAAAAAAACCCCTTTTCCAAAGGGGAGCCGGTACAAAAACTCAGTTCTGTTACCCCCGGGTAGTAAAATTGGCTTTCGAGTCAGGGGATTAAAAAAATCAACTACTTTTTTAAAATTAACCAGCAAAATCTAGGGGTTAAAAAAACATATCTTTAAACCCCTAAAGGAACTTCATTTTACCTCTTAAAAACCCCAAGGAACTAATGATTATCTTCCAAAAGATCTTTGGGGGTCTTTTAGGTTGCCCCTTAGCTAAAAGAAAATTTTTATAATGCTCTTAATTTTTTTGTTTAATAGAACTGTCTTTATTGTGAAAAATAACAAAATATTTAAAAAAAGTAAAAAATTTGGAAATTTTTTTTAACAAAAAGAAAAAGTTTACGGGACAAAAAAAGAATGAGGTAGCAAAAATAAAAAAGGTTACAAGATATAAAACTTCAGCAATACAACATAAAGGAAATCCTGTGACTTTTCCCAAAAAAAACCCCTTTTGTTGGGGAAAAGGGGCAAGAAATCTGTTTTAATTGTAATAAAAAAATTTTAATTTTGATTTTTCAACAGATGTGTTTTTTTTCCCAATTCTTTTTTTTACTTTTGTTAACTTTTTTTCCCTTAGGGGGGCATTCTTTTAAAAACGACCTATAACAAAAAAGGGAAAAGGATTTTCTGCGAGCAAGAAAATTTTTTTTAAAGATTAAAAAAGGTGGTGAAAAAAAGCTTTCTGGTTCGTTTTCGGCAAATAGTAAAAGACCAACCCCTTAGGGGAAAAAAATTTTTCAATGGTTATTCTAGGACCTTTTTTTCTAAGTAAAAATTTGTTGTGTAAATTTTTCGATCGAAAAAATTTAGGTAAAATTTTTAAAAACCCTATTGAAAAAACGAAATTTTACAAAAATTTCAGGTCGGAAAATTTTTTAATTAAAAAGCTCGAAAAAAACACCCTTTTTTAAAGGTTTGGAAACAATAGCTCACGGGGACTGGAAAAAAGTAAAATACGGGGAAAAGCGAAAATTTCCTTCACTTTGGGACTCTGTTGATTGAATGTCTTTGGGGGATTTTTAAGGGGTTTAAAACCCCTTTGAATTTTAAATCTTAAAAGGGTTTCCACTTTCTTCCTAACCGAAAAAAATTTTATTTAAACAAAGGGCAGGGAGGGGATTGCAACCCCGGGGCCTAAAAAGGGACTTTCCCCAGGGCCTATTGCGGAAATCCTTTTTGGAGGGAGATTGTTCTACCCCCGGCGACCGGGGTGGACCACCCCTAGAAACTTGATAAAGGTCACAAAAAAAGACGGTGAAGAAAGAAAATAAATTTTTGCTTTTAAATATTTTCCAAAAGGGGTGATTTTGGAAAAAACCTAAAAATTTCCAAAAGCGGGGGTTTTTGATAAAAGCCAAAGAAATTTCTCGAAAGAAATTTTTAATTGACCAAAAGTCCCAAGATTTAATAAGCCTGATAGTAATTCTCAAAAAAAATTCCCGGGGTTTGAAAAGCTGCCGAAACAAAATTTTTAAAGGCTTTTTTGGGGAAAGAGGAGGATGTGGTTTTAAAAAAGCAAGGTTTTCCCTTTTGATTTTATCGGGGAATTAAGGGGGAAATTTTAAATTTTTCCCCCCCATTTCCAAAAAAACCGGGGGTTGAATGAAAACGAGTTGCAAAGGGGTTTATTGGGGCCACAAGCTCAAAAACCCCTCCAAAAATTTTTGGGGATTAAAAATAAATTTTTATAAAGAAAAATTATTCCAATAAATTTAAAGAAAAAACATAAGCAAATTTATTAAAATTTTTAAAAGGGAAACGGGGGAAAAAGCGGGCAGTCCACTGTTAAAAAAAAAACACTTTTTTCCCCGAATCAACAAACTTAAAAAAATGTTCAAAAATAATTTTCGACGCCGCGAGGTTTTTACCAATACCAAAAAAAATTTGGCACTTGTTTTTTGTTCAAAACATGGCTAATTACATGGGCAAAAGATTTGACATTTAAACTGCCCTTTTCTTTTTTTTTTAAAAACAAAAAGTTCTGCTAAAATAATGAGAAAGTGTTATTGCAGAAAAACCCCCACTGTTAATAAAAATTTTAAAAAAAAAAACGTTCTAACAAAAAAATGTCCCCACAAACCCAAAAAAAACAAGAAGGTTGCATTTCACATAAAAAATTTTAAAGGGGGCCCATTCAATCGCAGATTTTTTTTGCCCCTTTTAAAATTCCCGCACCAAACCTGTTTTTTGGGATGTTTTTCCCTCCTCTTGGTGAAAGCCAGGGAAAAAAAAGAATGAAAAACCGGGACAACAAATCACGGTTCTTTAAATGGGAAAAAAACCCGGGGCCAGAAACACAGGAAAAAAAGAGAAAAAATGGAAAATTTTTTAAACACCCTTATTTTCACGGAAAAGGAAGGGGGTGGTGGACGGGGGGGTTTTTCATGTATAAGTGCTGGTGACCACGCGCAAAAAAAGTTTTAAATAAGAAATTTTAAAACAATAAGGGGGAAAAAATTTGAATAAAATTGGGGATTTAAAAGGAAAAAACAGAACGGGGTTGTTAAAGGAGGGAAAAAGGAGTTGATTTACCAAAAGGGGCCCCCCTTAAACCCCGAGGGTTTAAAAATTGGGAACCGGTTTTGCTTTGGCCTTTTTTAATTAAAGGTTTTGGGCCCGGGGATTTAATTGAAAATTTTGGGACTCAACCAAAGAAACTGGGTATCATCTTGTCAAAAAGAAGCAAAGAGGCATTACAAAAAGTGGTGAAATCTTTTGGTTTAGAAGAGGGCTTTTCCCCGGACAAAAAAACGTCTGTCTGCCAGGGCCCCAAATTTTGAAAAAGGAAAGAAACTTTTAAAAAGGTTTACAAAATCAAAACATTTTTCGGATACAAGGTTTTTCCCTTTTTTGGCTTTTTAAAGGGGGGAAACGGGGCATTTTCCGGCTGCCGCCACCTTTCATTCCCTAAACCCCGAAGCTTAAATCCCCAAAAGCCAGCGCACCATCTGAAGGAACCAGGGCCCCAAATATCAAACCCCCCGTTTTTTTTTTAAAAGGGAAAAAAAGGGGCATGCAGCACTCAGCAACTCGGGGAGTGATTTAAATTCCCAAGGGGCACAGGTTAAAAGGGGTTTGGGAAGAAGCAAAACCCCCAAAATGGGTTAATTCCCCGCAAAAATCGACAAGGGAAAACAGAAGCTTTTGGGGATAAAAGGGTTTAGAAAAAAATTTTGTCTTGGCCACGATGCTTGAATTTGGCGGGACCCGGGGGGCAGTTCTGCGACCATGGAAAAAGGGGGATCTAAAAAAAAGCTTCACCATTAAAACTTAAAACCAGGGGGTGAAAAGGGGCCCGGGGTTAGGGGTTTCCCCCAAAAGGGAATTGGGCCAAAAACTTTTTAAAAACCCTTTGGCACTGGGGTTATAAATATCCAGGGGAAAATCAAAATTGTCAAAAGGGCCTCTTTCGAAAGTTTTTCCCTTTAAAACACACACATAAGAAAACCCAAAAAAATTAGGTCGGTTTTTTTAATCCCCTTTTTTTAGGGGACATTCAAAATTCCCTTTGCCCCGGGAAAAAAGGGAAAAAAAGGCCCCGTTTTCATTCAAATTAGGGAAAAGGATTAGGGACAGCGGGTAGGGATAAAGAAAACCCCCAACAGAAAATGCTTTTTGGGGGGGAAACGAAACAGGAAATTTGCAGGGAGGGTTTGCCAAGGGCTTTCCCCAAAAACCCTTGTTATAAGGCCCCTTCCTCAGCAAGACGGGGTTGCGAGAAAAAAAAGGGGGGAAAATTTTAAATGATTTTAAACAAGAAAACCCAAACCCACGAACCAAAAGAAAAAATTTTTCTTTTAAAGCTTGACGAGTGGCAATAACTTTCCCCGCTACAACAAGGGTGTGGGGGAAAAGAGAAGGGGCGTGGTCTGGCATCTTTCAAAAAAAAAATTTTGTTGGTTTCTTTTGGGTGGAAAAAACTTCGTGCCCCCTTGCCCGCAATCCCTACAAAGAACCGGGGTTTGGGGGAAGGTTTCAAAATTTTATTTGCTTCCCCACGTTGTAATATTTCCTTTTTTTAGGGAAAATTTTCCCCTTTAATGAAAAGAGTTGAAATGTTTTTTAATGGGCTCTAAGTTTCCCCTTTGATATAAAGAAAACCACGACGTTGTTTTTTTTTGGAACGGGAATTTTTCCCTTATAAAAAAAGAACTTTGACACAGCCAGTTTCAATTTTGGAAAAACGACTTTTTAGAAGGTCACCAGGTTTTGGGCAAAAACCCCAACGACGGTTGATTTTTTCCCAATTGACGGAAAAATTTAGCTTTGGGGTTTTTTTGTTTAACTCAAAAGTCCGGTTATTTGATGGGCTGTTTTAAATTTGAAAGGGGTTTTTCTGTTCAATTTACTACAAGGGGACTCTAAGGAATGCTTTTGGGGATGTCCAAAAACCCCCTTTTGGTCTTTTAAGGGGCAATTTTCAAAATTTTGGGCCCAAAAAGGGGGAAGCCAAGTTTTGCCCCTAATTTTGGGTGATGAATTTTAGGATTTCACTTTGCGCCCAAAAATTGATGGATGATGAAAGGGGCCAGGTTGGTTTTTAAGGGTGTGTTGAAGGAAAGAAGATTATTTTAGGGGCAAAAGGTGTGTTTATTAGTGTTAAAACGACTGAAAAAGGCAAATGGTTTATGACATGGAAAAAATTCACGGCTCTATAAAAAGGGCCCAAAAGGGAAAAGGGAAGGGCGGGAGGGGCCCTTTTTGGGTTAATGTGCCAGGGAAATTTAAAGCGGGCCCCCAAAAATAAAAGAATTATTTTCCCCAACAGATTCCTAGGTTTAAATACAAATGAAAACTTTGGGGGTTTTGGGACATTTTACATTGAGAAAGGAAATGGATTTACTGACTTATAAAAAATCTCCCTTTGTTTTCCAGGGGTTGGGGGGGTTTTCCGAGTTGTTTTGGGGGCAAAAGAAAAGGGAGGTGGGCCCTAGCGGGGTTGGGCCAATTCCCTTTTCCCTAAATTTTGCTACTGGCCAAAGAAAAATGCCAATTTTTTAAAAAAAGGGAAATTAAAGGGCTTTCCCCAGTGAATTTTTTGTTTGAAAGGGTTTGGGAAGCAAATGCCGCACCCCAACCTTTCCAAAAAGAAATTGGAAAACAAAAACCCAACAGTAAATTTAAAGGTTCCCGGGATTGGGGAACGAAGAAATTTTCAAGGGGGAAAGGGGTCCTTTTTTTTAAAACTTTTTCTAAAATTTTTCAGCAAATTTGAAAGTTCCCAAGTATTTCCCTGGAAACACCACTGCTCCTTTTTTCCCGCGGGCAGGTGGCGTATTGAACGTGAGAACGCAACATTAAAAATTTAAATTTTGGTTTAAAAATTTGTGATAAAACAGGGCTTTCATGGCCACAACCCCTTCCCCATTGCTTGACTTACATGAGAATGAGGAAGGGGGACGCGCACAGCTCTCCCATTTGAGATTCTGTTTGCTCGTCCACCTCCATGGGCGGGGAACCACATAACCCTAGACCACTGCCTAAACACCACTCTTTGTAAAACAGGGACATTTTGGGCAATTTTGTGTAGAAACGGGAAATAAGGTTTTTTCTTTTATTTAAAAAACGGGTTTCAAAGCAGCAGCTCCAGTGCCAGCTGAGAGGGGCCCTGCACAACTTTCAGGCCAGGTGATTTCGCCCTGATAAAGGGATCTGAGGCGGAAACACTGGGAGCAAAGGGTGGCGGGGGCCCATTTCAGGTTTTGCTGAAAATACCACACCGCCGTAAAGGTCGCAGAGGGGCTACGTGGGTCCCGGGAGCACTGAAAAAAATTGCCAGCTCATGCGGAAAGCTGCAACGAGAGAGGTGACGGCTCGTGCGGTAGTGCAAGGGAAAACAAAATTTCAGCTCATGGGGTTTAGCTGCAACGGAAGAAGATTCGACTTCAAGGGAATCAGCTCAAAGCGGTAGCTGCAAGGGGAGGAAAAATTCCAAAATTCAAGCCAACGAATATAAAAACAGGTGTCAGACTGCCCAAAAAAGTGCTTGTGCACCTGGGGGTTCCCAGCTACAAAACCATTGTCTTTGGGGAGAGAAGACAAAATCTTAGTACTGGACGATTCTGCAATTTTAGGTGTAGTTCGTACAGAGACAAAAACTTTGTGGGATTTTGACGGAGTGGGCATTGCAGTTTTCTGTTTAATAATATCTACTAGACCTGCCCTGAGACCAACAATACACAGAGAAACGGGACTTATATCATTTTCGCAAGAACATTTTCTTGCTTGGCGAGGTTGTAATTCGTGGCAATATGTTTCTAAGTCTTATCCTCTTAACTAGCCTGGCCATAGGCCTAGCGCAGGATGGCAGCATTGAGGTGAAAATGACAAGAGGAAAGGGGAGTCAGATAATTATAATATGTGATCCTATTTCAGCAGCAGGACCTGGGTATAATCCAGAGGGTTTGATGAAAAGGGGAAAAGCCATGTATTTTTGTAAGGATCCATGCCAATGGGAAGATGTGTACGGAGGTAATGAGGCGGCTATAATATAGGGACTATGGTCCAAAGCGGGGTATGTCTCAAACAATGGTGTTAGCAAACGGAAGATGTCAGGTCTTATTAAGTTCGAAGAAATCACTGAAAACTTTAAAACTAAACTGAAAGTTACTCTGTCAACAGGAAATGATGGCGCAACGCAGTGGGGAGGTAGATTTTTCTGTGCATGGTGGACCGCGGGTACCGATAATGTACCAATCGAAATTGAAATGGTAGATCCAATACCAGAAACTCATAGCCTTTCTGAGCTAATAACTCATACTAGCATATCTGAAGAAGAAGATATTGAATTAGAAAGACAGTTTAATTTACACCATGAAGATGTAACTATTAAGCAAAGCAGAATTCAGTGTGGGGGTAACAAAGCATGTATGTTGAGTTTGCTTCAACGACAGGCTTTGGCCATCAACCAATCATGTTGGTGGTGTTTGCAAATGGATAGAACCTGGAAGGTCCATCCATTGCGATCGACAAATTTAGGTGAACTAATAGGATTAATACCGTGTGCTATGTGGAAATTACTGAATGCGAGAAACTATGATGGAAACAAATCAATTCCTCTGCAGAAAGGTGCGTGTAAAAACCAATCAACACACAGCACTAAAGGTTTTGACAATGTTTGGGTAGTTAAACCACAATTGGGTGACGTGTGTTTATGTAAATTGGAGGCCCAGCGGGGTACAATAACGGTTGGCACATCACACTGTAAAACGACGATTATCATGAATAATAACAAATGTATAACGTCAGATGGTACATTTATCGCATGTCCAGGTAATGATGATGATCTTGGAGAGACAGCGGCTGGGACCGTTTGGGTCTGTGGTCAAACAGCCTTCCATTCCCTTCCTAAAAAATGGATGGGGTGCTGTTATCCAGGACTTTTAGATGTAGGAACGGAAGTTTATGTCAATAACAAAAATGGAGACAATAAGCAATCTTCTGAGAGACCAAAAAGAAGTTTAGCTGACGAAAAGATACCTCTTATGTTTCAAGGTACCAAACTTTGGGATCCTTGGACTAGCAGAGTATCCATGACCGGTTGGTCTTTCCTCCTCGGGGGAGGAACTGCTGCTAGCTTGCTAAAAATAAATGGCTTAGCCTGGCAGGTATTACGCTTAGCAAATGAGACTGAAGATGCGTTAGAACAACTGAACACTGAACTTAAAGGAATTAGGGAGGCAGTCATACAACACAGGCTTGTCATGTGACAATGAGACGTATGCCACCAGAGGATGAAGGTGATGCTACAGTTCCTGAAGTTGAGGTTTATGAGAACGAGAGCGAACATGAGTTTGACTAAGAAATGAAGTAAACACGGGAAAGATTTACCAGTAGTAAATTACTGTGATTATGGATGAGTAAATGTCAAAATTTTGTGTATGTTCTTTGAATGAACATGGGGTGGAATGTAATAGAAATTTTACATTTAGAGGTGTTTTCTTTTACTTTAGATGTGTTCTTTTATTTTCTTTACTTCTTTTATTAACATTTAGATTAACTTTTATTACCTTAGATGTGTGCAACTCTTTATTAACCTTAACCCTCTGAGCCCGACGGCATCGTCGACGACGCCACAAATCAGCTCCGAGAAATTATGATATAACTCGACAACAGATTTATCGATTTTCTTACCGTTTTTTCCAGCAGAAAGCTAACGAGCTAGCCATCACGGGGGTGTCTTTGGTGTCTTTCTAGCCTTTACAGAAGGTTTTCTATCCAGCCTGGAACTTGTGCATCCTTTCGGAGTTTTTCAGCCATAAATCCAAACGTTTATATCCAACTTTGATACACTTGAAGTCCATAACTTATAAATATTCCGTCATATTTGCCGCTAGCTCGATGCTAGCTGCCATTTTGGATATCCACGTGATGGTTTTTGACCAATTACAGGCTGATCCGTCGTAAACATTGGGTGCGTCACTGGGTCATTGCGCTCTCTCCAAGGGAGGGAGGGAGAGAGAGTAGCACGGAGACGCAGGTTTCACAGAGAATCACAGAGAAATGGATCTAAATCGAGCGCAGAATTATGGATTTTCAGGAGAACAGAGCTTTTTGACAGATGAGGAACTAGATTACCAGGATAGACCCAGCTGAAGTGCCATTTATTTATTTACTGTAAAAAAATATTATAGAAGTATAAATGTAGTATAAAAGTATAAAAAGAATAGAATAAATAAAATAATAAATAAAATAAATAAAATATAAATGCAAAGCCTGTGATGTGGCCCTCTTTGTGATTGCTGATAGGAACTGTTTTGAGGCTTGGCACCAGTGAATTTCATGAAAACGCCTGGACTTCTTTTGGAAAAATGTAAATAGTTTTGGTTCTGTACAAGTTATAATGTTTATTCCTGTGCTCCAGGACTCCAAAGACATGAACAAACTGTTTTCCAGAGGAAATTTGCTTAGCTTTTATTTATTTGTGTGTGATTTCAATAAATATTTGAGTGATTCAATTTCCGATTTCTTTTTTCATCTGTCTTTATGGTCCCATAACTTATTTTACATTCAGGTGACATCAATGTAACACAAATATGCTGAAAGTTCAATTTGTCCTGAAAAAAAAGAGGTGTGTCAATTGTCTGTACACAAAAGGGTTGATGTTTTACAAGCTTTTTTAGTGAATAACACCAGACGGAAAAATTATTGTAAAAATACCCTTAGGTCTCTGAGGGTTAACAGACTTATATAATCAATAAGCATTTAGAGACGGATGTTCGTGCGAGCTAAAGCACATTTTTAAAGAATATAACCAAGCTGATAGAAATGCATAAGTTAAGATAAGCTTCCTGGAACAGTATGTTCTGTCAAATAGACCATTGTGTACTCCAAGTAAGAAAAGTATGGTTATTCTGAGTGACCTTTTGTATCTTAAGTGTGAATTGTATGTGTGCAGTTTTCGATCAGAAATAAGTATAGGCGAAAAGGTGTGATGTCAAACTAACAGCTAAAAAACAGGAAACTTTAACGAAGATGTCATTGTTCTGTCTGGATGAATTTATGTTAGACTAAAGAGCTCGAAAAAACATTTCCTTTTAAGGTTTTTGAAACAGATGCAGCCTACACAGGATGTGCAAGAGTATATAGTCTTGGGTGAAAGCGACCAGACCTTCACCTTCACATTTAGACTCTGTCTGTATGTGAATGTCATTTTGATTCTTTGCAAGGAATTAAACTTTTGATACTTTGAATATTGAAAGGTTTCCACTTGTGTCTTTCTTCCTAACTTTTCGAATAGAATTATTTCCACAACACAATTCAAATCATCTAAGTTGAAAAAATACAGCAGAGCAATTTAAAGTAACAAAGCAATTCAGTTATTAAACTGAGCTTTTTAGAGAACAAACCTCTAAGGATGCATTCGATTCACAGATCAAAAAGGCAACAAAAACAAACCAACATTACAGTCATATTTATACATCACTGTGACCTTTCAAAAACAGCTTTGGGTTTTTCCAGAGGAACTGGAACAGGTGGAGACCTTTGCCTGTCTCGTTCACGATTGAGTCAGTGGAGGTTGCACATCCTTACTGGCGTGCTTGCGACCTTTTCACTTGTGTTTCGAATCTCTAAATTCGTGTGTATGTGTGCGAATGTGTGTGCGTGCATAGGTATCAGGAGGTGTGTTTGTAGGTTCGCAATAGCTTCCGAAAGTCACTGCCACATCAACTATAAAAAAAAAAACAATAAGGGAAACTTTATACCTACTTTATACTGGGTGTGATCTTAAATTGACATTCCTTGACAACAATACTGCAACACATAATCTGTAGCTTAGAATCAGGTTCAATTAGCTTACTTAAGATTTCATTTTTGTCTAACCTGCACTTATGCCTTGAGCAGCAGGCGTCGGACATGCACACGCTCTATTTGTATTACTTTTTTGTCTTTAACTCTTTTCTTCCACCTTTGTCTTTCCTTCTCTTGCATAGCATGCTTGCTCTCTTGGTCACTGTTTAATTTTTCTCCTCTCTTTCGTTGGTACTCTCTATTTCTTCTCCTTTGCTCCTCAACTGACAATTTCTGTCCAGCCATGCTATCCCACAATACAAATTGAAATAAAGAAAAATGTACTTGAATAAGACTATAGAATCAGACTTTTATTATCCTGATACTTTTTTTTTGGCCATATCGCCCATTCTCATTTCTCTATCTCTGTCTCTACATATATAAATAATATATTAAAGTGCTGGCAAAGTTACATGTTACACAATAATAAGCAGACCACTGCCTCCCCATTCTCTACAAGTCAGATGCGTATGGTTAAATAATGTAATGCATGCTATGTATGTGCATTTATGTCTAAATAAAACCCTGAAATAACAGTCTAACCCTTCACTATATTCACAAATAATATTATATTCACACATTAAGCGGTTATTGGTGGATTTGTCAACTCCGTCAGCTTACAGGTCAACTCCGTCAGACATAGAACCTGACGGAGTTGACGTCTGACGGAGTTGACGTAAGGGCATGTATTTTCCCACCAAAACATGTATGGTAAATGGACTGCATTTATATAGCGCTTTCATAGACCCAATGGCCACCAAAGCGCTTTACATTTTGCCTCTCATTCACCCATTCACTCACACATACATACACTGACGGCGGTGTCAGCCGTACAAGGCGCCATCCAGCTCGTCGGGAGCAGTTGGGGTTAGGTGTCTTGCTCATGGACACCTCGACACTTGGTCAAGTGGAACCGGGGATTGAACCACCAACCTTTCGATTTGTAGACAATCTACATGAACCACTGAGCCACTGCCGCCCCATATTGTAAACCCCATATTGTACACTGTATTGTACACTGCAGCTTGGTAGTTTTTCCTCAGTTGCTGGCTGTCCCAACAACCTCACTAAAATGCTTAAATTCTATCCGCTATGGTTTAAAAAAAAGTATCTTAACAGAAAGATGGTATTGACATGGTGCAGCTGTGACCATAGGAATATTGACATTGTTTGTCTAAAATATAAAAAAATGTAAAATGTACCAGAGCATGTGTGGTAGTGCTACATTCACCACAGACAGGGAGATGAAAAGGGGTCCTCAAGGATATAGCTGACCATGCCTTTTCCTGATTTAAAGAGCTTTATGAAAAAATCTGACGGAGTTGACAGAAACTGAGGACACAACTTTAATAGGCAGATATTTATGTAAAATATTGTTTGATGTTCACTTCATGCATTGTTTTTTATATTTATACCCCTTATTTTTTATTTGATATATATGTTTTCACAATTGTAGAGCTTTTTAAAAGTTTTTTGGGATGGTTAATTTTGTAACCTCTTGCTGAGGACAAGTGCAATAACATGGACCATCTTACCACAGACCATACATTTAAACAACTTTTCCCCAAAAAGATAAAAAAGTCTATTCTAAAAATCAGATAGGTATATACAATTCCTTTAGATTTAACTTTGTATGTCATACATGATATATATATGTCATATATATATATATATATATATATATATATATATATATATATATATATATATATATATATATATATATATATATATATTTGTCCTTGTATTCTTTCTTGTGTGACACACCTGAATGAAAGGCTCATTATTATGCAGGTCTTTGTCTTCTCAGGTGAAAACCACCTAATTATTCATGATGGGGTTGGGCCGTTCACGCACATTCGCATATTGCCTTTCCAAACAAAAAAATGTTTTTCACAATTTAAAACAATCTATTGTTTTATGTGAATGATTAGGCAGGATGATTTTCAGATCATTTTGAAGCAAAAACTCTAGGCGACAACATCACTTAGTCAAAAGTCTTGTGGACAAATATTTAGAATGTGTTTTGTGCCATTATTTCAGAAACTTTCTTCTTTTTTTCTTTTCAATAACCATGCATAAACAATATTCTCTCAAAAATACAAACATGTACATACATGTTGCTTACATGTTATGGTTACCCTGTTTGTGCTAAATAGAGTGTAATTACATCTGTGTCATTAATATGTTTATAAGCAACTGAAAAAAGCACAAATATCAGGACACGTCAAAACATCTCAATCACCCCAAAAACACCATAAACCCCAGATGATTAATTTGTGTTCTAAATAGCAGATGTGCTGAGAATTGTTTTTGGCTCAAATAATAATCGATGCGCACTTGACACACGGCTAAGCAACATAGTACAAACATACTGTACAAACTCTGCTGAGAATTGTTTTTGGCTCAAATAATAATTGATGCGCACTTGACACACGGCTAAGCAACAAAGACAATATAAAGACAACAGACACAGAAGTACTCGCTCATTAATCGAACACTATTATATTGTCATATAAGTCCGATAACACTACTGTACAAACTCTGCTGAGATGTGCTGATGACTAGCTGTGTTGTTGGTGTCGTGCACAGACAGACATTAGGAAACGGTAAGATATGTACTTTTTTTTTTTTTTTTTTTTTTGTCGGTGGGAAAATTAACAATAGGGTTTCAGCACTATGTGCTGTAACCGTCATAAAAAGGGCCTAAAAAAAGGCCTATAAAAAAACAATAGGATCTCAGCACTTGATGCTTGAGCTGCTGGTTACAACATTTTTATCAAGCCTTTTAACATGTACCTCAGAGAGGAAAAAGGTCACTTTTTGCGTTTTCAGCTCATTTATGGAAATGTTTTACTTTTTAAACTGTAATACCTCTACTGATGGCCCGATCTCCATAAAAGTTGGCACGCTTCTTTGAAATATGGCGCACATGCTCAGCTAATTTGGTGAAGTTGAGCAGAGCAGACCATTTTTCAATCATTTAAATATCATTTGCATAGGATAATATAGAGCATTTTTCATCATTATAATAGTTAAAGCGCCCCGAATGGCCCGACGTCCATAAAAGTTTACAAGCTTTTTTAGGATCACGTGACGCATGCACATGCCCGATTTTGTGAGGTTGTGTGTAAATCAGGCAGAAAGAGGGCCGCTTTCAGCCATTTCATGGGATTTGGCATACACTGAAACAAATATACTTCATTTTTTTTTGGCAAGTTTTTGCACAAATATTTTATGTAAATTTCACATATAAATAATTAAGTAAACTCT
The DNA here is from genome assembly GCA_036326025.1 of Chrosomus eos. NCBI lineage: Eukaryota > Metazoa > Chordata > Actinopteri > Cypriniformes > Leuciscidae > Chrosomus > Chrosomus eos. Next base: position 29,598 of record JAZAVI010001080.1, on the reverse strand, counting down.
ACTTAACGAGGTTAAGTGAAAGTAACAAAGAAAGTAAATAATTTTAACTTGGCTAGTAAAAGTCTCCTTTGCAATACATTTCACTCAAACAATATAAAATTAATTTATAACCGCACTTTAATTATAGCTTTCTTAGAAACAGCAAAATAATTAATACAATTGATATTGTGTGACATCATATATAGATTTCAACAACATGTATTATGTAAACGCAGAGACCTCAATATTTGGTAGACAATACACAATGACGGTAACATTTGATGGATCGTTTTTGTGTTTGAATGTGTCATTTTGAGTAGAAAATGAACTCCAAATGTCACAAAATGGCAAGTTACTAACTCCAACATCAAATGTAATGATAAAACAGTGTAAATACAGCTGGAAAACAGTGAAAAATCAACCTCATTAATTATTCAAAGCCCAGTGCATCATGGGAACACAAGTAATAGAAAAGGTGAGTAATTATACTTCATTTTATAACGTTGATATTTACGCTTTCAATTCTACACGCTTGAATTGAGTACTAATATTGAATTTATTTAGTTTTTTTTTATTCTTGTCTGAACTAACTTTTTTCATGTAAATTACATTTTTTGTAACCCCCCATAGGCTTTCTGAGTCTGAGACTGATTTAGAACAAAGAGAAGTCGCAATTCACACTTAAATCGCTATGCTATACATTAGCATTAGGCTATTAAAGTGTTCATAATGAAGGAATTAAATTATTTAAGCTACATGTAGTGATACTTCTATCATAAGTTTATTACTGAATATTTTATTATTTCAATAATTTAAGAAATAAAACTGGTTTGGGCCAGCATTTTTAAATAGATCTTCAAACGCATGTTCATTTGTTGTCATGAACAAAATGTTCAACTCAATATTAAATTCTACAGGGATCTTTGGATCCTTACAACCAGGCATGCAATTTGTGAATTAAGTTTTTTTTAAATTATTATTATTGTTCAAATAAATCTCAAACCACGGTGCTTTGTGGTACTGCTGCTAAACTAAATAACATTTATAGAGTAATTATGAACTTAAATGAAACAATATCGCAACATTTCGACAAATAAATTATTTGATCTGGTTTTACATTTTAATTCAGGGCGATTTAGTCTACATTTAATTAGAGTGAGATTTTCACCCTTGCCTTGTCATTTTCTCATGGGAAGCGCTCACATTATAGCTAAACATGTTTGAGCAGATCCTCTGTACCTCTCGTTTTCATATGGATTACATCATCAGATAACATTTATTAGCCTAAATATTTAGACATTTAAAGGCTTTAGACAGAGCCGATTTCTTCTCGTGACTGAGCTGAGGCAAGTGGCTTTCGGTTAATTTTTGTGACGCGCAGTTCCCGGAGACAGAGACGACAGATAGACTTTTGTCGTTAGCCTGATATGAATAAAAGTTTACAGTTTTGAATGATGTAGGCTACTCTACTCTTATCTGTATGACCAAAAAATCACGTATAGCCTATTAAGTTATTTTAGCGGTTATCAGAAAAATAAATCCAAATGTGCCGCCGCGTTTGTCGAACACTAACTCAACATGCCAGAATAAATCCACGACTTTAAAAAAAAATGCATAGGGCCACTCTGCGTGGTGTGCCAAAACACTTAATTATAAACCTCAATATTTCATTCAAAATAATCTCAAAACACTTTGTGACATTTTGAAAAGCTGTGCATGCATTAAGGCCACTGGAACACCTGCGTGAAGTTGGCCCCCCACCCAACGCAAAACGTCATCAAACTATGCTCAATCGTTTGTGCTCCGTTTGTGCTGGTTTGTGCAGTAAAAAGTTTCGTTTGTGCTGTTTCTGTTTTTTAGATATTAAAAGAATATTTTTAGGTCATTCTGAGGTCACTCAGCCCCCCACATGCTCCAAATTAACCCAAAATAGTCTCGTTCGTTTGTGCTTCGTTTGTGCTGGTTTGTGCCGGTACAATTTTCGTTTGTGCTGCGTTGGGTTTTAAAATATCGGAAATTAAATTATAGACGATGACGTCACCAGCCCCCCCACATGCTCCAAATTCACCCAAAATATACGCAATCGTTTGTGCTGGTTTGTGCTGTAAAAAGTTTCGTTTGAGCTGCTTCAGTTTTTTAGATATTAAAATAATATTAGGTGGTCATTCTGAGGTCAGTCAGCCGCCCACATGCTCCAAATTCACCCAAAATAGTCTTGTTCGTTTGTGCTTCGTTTGTGCTGGTTTGTGCTGGTAAAATTTTCGTTTGTGCTGCGTTGGGTTTTAAAATATCAGAAATCGAATTATAGACGATGACGTCACCAGCCCCCCCACATAGTCTCATAGTCTCGTTCGTTTGTGCTCCGTTTGTGCTGGTTTGTGCTGTAAAAAGTTCCGTTTGAGCTGCTTTGGTTTTTTAGATATTAAAATAATATTAGGTGGTCATTCTGAGGTCACTCAGCCCCCCACATGCTCCAAATTCACCCAAAATAGTCTCGTTCGTTTGTGCTTCGTTTGTGCTGGTTTGTGCGGTAAAACTTTCGTTTGTGCCGTGTCGGGTTTTAAAATATTAGACATTCAATTATTGTTGATGACGTCACCAGCCCCCCCACATGCTCCAAATTCACCAAAAATAGTCTCGTTCGTTTGTGCTCCGTTTGTGCTGGTTTGTGCCGGTAATATTTTCGTTTGTGTGCTTCGGTTTTTTAGATATTAAAATAATATTAGGTGGTCATTCTGAGGTCACTCAGCCCCCCATGCTCCAAATTCACTCAAAATAGTCTCGTTCGTTTGTGCTTCCTTTGTGCCGGGTTTTAAAATATCAGACACTGAATGAAAGAGAATTATAAACGGTGACTTCACCAGCCCCCTACCTGCTCCAAATTTACCCCAAACAGGCTCAATCTTTTTTCTTTTCTTTTTTACAGTAGGCTAACTACAGTTGAAGTAACCGGCAAACCAAATATTTACTGAACTGTTATCTATGTGCGGTTTCAACTTTTAACGGACACTGCGGATCACAGGATGTGCAGGGAATGTAACACAAACTCCAAGGTAGGCTAATTGTTTTTACTTACTGTATATTGTTTTGTTAATAACCATAATATGAACATTGTCATAAATACACGCACCACAATCTGTTTGCAGTGTTTATACGCGTGTCAGAAGTCATGATCCTTCAGAAATCAGTCTAATATGATGATATGAATTTGATGCTTCTAGAAACATTTCTGATCATTATCAATGCTGAAAACAGTTGTGCTGCTTAATATTGTTATTTTTATTCTTTTGTTTTGGTTAAGTAATATAGCCTACAGTATATATATATATATATATATATATATATATATATATATATATATATATATATATTTAAACGCGTATAAACACTGTGTATATACGCGTATAAACACTGTGTATATACGCGTATAAACACTGCAAACAGATTGTGGCGCGTGTATTTATGACAATGTTCATATTATGTTATTAACAAAACAATATACAGTAAAAACACTTACCTAAGCACCAAAATTTGATTACGGAAAAACCAGCAAAAAAGGAAGACAAACAAACAGGGTGGTTTCATGGGGGGGGTTTGGTGCCCGAATACCCCCTAATTTTTTTTAATATCAAAAAAACCAAAACCCGTCAAACAAAAAAAGCAAACCCCAAAACCCAAAACAAAGAGCTATTTGAGTAAATTTGAGCATAGGGGGGGGTTTGGGTGACTTCGTCTTAAATTGATTTGATTTTTAAAAAACGACAAAAAGAAAATTTATAAGCAAAAAACAAGCCAAATCAAAATTTTTTGGGTAAATTTTAGCTTTTTGGGGGGTACCCCTAAAGCCCCCCAAAACCATTTAATTTAAATATCAAAAAAAGCAGTCAAACAAAACCCTTTTTACACCCCGCCATGGGACAAAAGTTTGGGGCCCCTTATTTTGGAATAAATTTTGGGGAATTTTTATACTAAATTAATTAAATTTTGTTTTTTTCCCAACGCTAGCACAAAAAAATTTTTAGGGAAAACCAGCAAAAGGCAAAAACTGCAACTAGGGTTAAATTTTTGGGGGCCATGTCAAAAGATTTTTTCTTTTAATTTCTAAAAAAAGTCCCCAAACAAACTTTTTCGAAAAAAACCCCAAAAAAACCGGGGCAAAAACGTTGGGTTTAATTTTTAAGGCTTTTTTGCTTTTGGGGGGGCCAAACTTAATATAATAATAAATTTAAACGCGGGTTTTGGTTTTATTTTTGCTTTTAAAAACCTGTGTTATACCTTTTTTTTATAATTTTATAGGGGATTGTGAAGTTGTATAGAAAGGGATTTTTTGCGTTAAAACCCCAAAAACAATATGCGCCCAAATTCCCCCTTTACCGTTAGTTTGTGTTACCCACTTTGTGAATTTCGCAGGGTTTTTCAAGAGTAAAACCCCAAAACAAATCAGGGGGGCGGCCATCTTTTTTTGGTTTCGGCATTACATAGTTAACAAACCCAACCCTGTATTTGCCCCTGGAAAAAAACGGGGGGGGACAGCGGTCCCGGGAAAAAACCCTGGGGGGTTTTTGGGTTTAAAAACCATTTGCTCAGGAGCTGGGTTTTGGTTTGGCCCTGGTGAATTTACCTTTTTAAAAGTCGCCCTTCACCCCGGGGGGTTTTTTTAAAACCCTCCCCCGCACCCCCCAAACTGAATTTTTTTTTTGGGAAATAAGGAAGCCCCCAAAAATAAAACCCTTTGCCCCTATTTTTTTTTAATTTTTAACATAGTGTTGTGTTTTTACTTTAAAAAAAATTAATGTTTAAAAAATTTAAAAAATTAGGAAAAAAGCACAAAAAAAAATGAGGACTATTTTTCTCCAATTTTAAAACCGAGTTTTTATGTAAAAATTTGCTTTTTGGGGGTTTATTAGAAGACACCAAACATTTTTTAATATTAAAAAACTTTAAAAAAAAAACAAAACTTTCCACTTCAAACATGACACACCCAAGAAGGTCCCTTTTTTGGGTTAAGGAGCGGGGGGGCAAATTGACGCAAATTTTTAAATTTTTCAATGGGGCAGCAGCCCGGGGAAATTTTTCCCGGGGCAAAGGGGTGAAGCACAAAAGACTAACTTAAATTTTGGCTTAACGCGCGACGCTCAAATTGGGGCCCAAAATTTCCCCGGGGAATATTTTTTTTAAAGGGATCTCCCTAATGCGCCCAAAAAAATTTTTTACCCCCAAAAACCCTTTTTGCAAAAACATTAAAACAACTTGCGCCTATTTGGTGTGAAATTTACAGTGGGGGAGGGGTGTGGGGATTAAAAATTTCAGCAAAGCAATTTTAACCGGAATTTTTTCCCCCCCGGGCCCAATCCCCCAAAAACCGAAAAATTTGTTTTAAGCAAAAAAAAAAAAAAAAAAAATAATAAACTAAAAATATTTTTTTTAAAAAATTTTTTGACAGCTGTTTTAGAATTTCAAATTGGTTTTATTAAAATTTTAATTTCTGTTTAATATTTTTTTTAAAAAAAACAGGAAAAATAAAGCCAAAAACTATATTTTTTAACAGATTTTAAACCCAGCCCAAACTCTCTGCAAAAAATAAAATGAGAAAAATTTTTGACCCCCCATTTTTCCCTTTGGGAAAAATTCCCCAATTTTCCGCTGTTTCTTTCCCCCGCCCAAACAAATAACAGCTTTTTTTCACTTTTTTTTTATTTGTTTTGTTTTTTAATCCTTTCCCCCTGCCTGTGAGACCACCCCTTTACTTTCAAGGTTTCATAATATCGGTCTTTTTTTAAAAAAAATTTTGGGGGCGTTCCCCAAAAGGGGAAGGCCCAATCAGCGTGGCTTTGGGAGGCGGTTCCCGGTGTAGCAGACGGAACCACTTCAGTTTAAAAAATTGCTTCAGGGGATGAAACAAAATAAAAGGGGGGCATGGGCCCAAATTTTTTTTTAAGATTTTTTACGGAATTTAAACAGCAAGAGCATTTTAATCAGAAAAGTAGTCACCGGGTTGTGGTTGTTTTTTGTCGTCGCTCTCAAGTTTCTTTAGTTGGGTTGTTTGGCCCCCTCTACCCCCCAACACCAAATCCCCTAAGTTTTTACCCCCTTCCCAAAAAATTTTTTTCCCAAAGGAAGGCCCAAGGTATGGGAGCTAAAATCGGGGGAAAGTCAGGTTAAAACCCCGGGGGTGTGCTGTACAGAAAGGGGTCCAGTTCACCCTTTGGGGACCCAACTGATTTGTATCGTTAAGTTTTATTTTACCGCCCCAAAATGAAAATGCCCGGGATTTTTTATTTTAAAACCCCAATGCTTGTGCAATTCATTAACAAAATAATTTTTCAAAATCTATAAATAGAATGTTGGGTAATGGTTAAAATTTACAAAATGGAGTAACACTAATAGAAATCAATTTTATGTAAAGAAATTTCTTTTGTGTTTTAAATGAAGCAACCAGAACATATTAGGTTAAAAAACAAAATCCTTTAAATTTTTTAAAAAGGAACTTTTAATACTTTTTTCAATATTTTTAAAAGAAAGGAGCTTTTGGGTTAAGTTGGCAAATTTGTAGGATCAAAGTTTTTTTTTTTAAACAAGGGGTTTTAATCAAACCAAACTTAATTTTTTGGTTTTAAAAAACCCAAAAAGAAAAAAATCAAATTAAAAATATTTAAAGGCCATGACCTCTTTGCTCCTTTCGGCTTAGTGGGTTTTTGGGGCCCTACCGGGGAAGGTCAAGATTTGGGCAAAATTTTTTCCCCGTATAGAAACCCTTTTGAATAAATTTTTTATGGAGACTACACTGCACTCCCTATGCGATACTGGTAGAGACGGTTGCATAGTTAATAATTTTGCCCCGAATATTACCCAAGTGAAGAAGTTCATAAAGTCATTAACCTATAAAGTCATTACTTCCAAGTTCGTTGAAACTTCTGGGCTTAAGCTTTCTTTTTATTGTTTAGTCACTTTTTCAAATAAGTACCTAGGATTATGTTTATTTTCTTCTAATATTTTGAAAATAATCAGATCAAACATTTTTAAGGCCTCTCTGTAAGCAACGACTCTCCTTCCCTGCAATCCAAAATTTCCTCTAGTTTTGTTTCTTCCAAATTTCGCTCCATTTTTCTGGCTGCTCCTAAAAGGGGCCCGGTTTGCTCGTTGTACCACGGCGTTGGGCTATTTTCTTTAATCTTCTTTAAGGCAGCGGAGCAACTGTGTCAAAGTGCTGGAAAAGAGAGAGTTAAAAGTTCTGTTGCAAATCAAGTTTTCAAGCTATCGGGATGAAAGAAAATGATTAGGAAGATTATTTTATAAAGCATCTTTAATGGCAGAAATGATAGGTCTTTAAAAAATTTATAAAACGGAGTCGTCTGGCAAATGTAATTTACATGAAAATAATAGGATCTTAGATGTCGTCGCTCGCTGCAGTATTTCAAGGCATCAACATCTATTCCATGTGAAGTTATTAGATCAAAAGTATGATTAGACAAGAGTAGTCCTGACATGTTTGACTAACTTTCCCAAATTTAGTTTACAAGTCTTTTAAAAGCCATCCCAATGCATTTTTTTCATTATAATAAAAACTACTTTTATAAATTTAAAATTTACCAAACAATTAGGACATTAACTGCAGCCAATATTAATTCTGACAGAAAGTCAGCAAATTCTTTGAATAAAATCTTTTTAGGTAAACCCTGGTGGCCTGTATACAGTACCAGCAGAATTCTCAAACGTTTATTATCGTTTACACTATATATATTTACATTTCGCCAACACTTCAAAAAAGAAGTATATTTAAAGCTAGATTTCTTCTTGGGGTTGAAAATATATACTATAATTAAAAGCAACACCTTCCCCCTTTGCCTTTTTGGACGAGGCTCATGTTTATAACAGTAGTCTTTTCGGGTGGACTCATTTAAAGAAAGAAAAGTTTGGTTTTAGCCAGGTTTCTGTCCAAAAACAGCACATCTATTAAAAAATAAATCATAATCATTAACTATGACCGTTTTGAAATAAGGGATCGAATATTCAGCAAACCAAGCTTTATCGTTTCTCATCTGTATTATATTTTTTTTTTTATTTTTGAACATCAATTACATTTTTAACCTTAGATAGGTTTGGACGTTTTTTGGGATTTTCCAAAATTCGAAATCATCTAAACATCTACGTTTTCATCAGAATCATCTATATGATGATATCTTTGGTGAAAGAGTCTCTAGTGATGGGATTAAAACTGACCTTGGTTTACGCGGGGGCCGCTAGCAGACGGTCGGTTTAGCCAGTTTGTTTTGCTTCCTGACCCGAGCCCAGATTTTCATGTTTTATTTAAGACTAGAACCAAATTACTTTTTAGGCTACGGTAAACATGTGGCATGAGGTGCAGGTGACAATAACAGGACAAGACATTACTCACCGTGTTGGTTGACTGATTCTTACTCACCTGGGCTTTTTATGAACTCAGAGGTGCGGGCGCGCACGAGAAAAATAAATAACTAAATAATATATATAATAATAATAAATAACTGAGTGCACGGGTGGCGCGTTAACAGGCTAGCGAGATACTAGCGTGTTGTGCTAACAATAACGGAAGCTAGCGATGTTAGGTTAATCTGAGATGTTAGGTAAACTGTAATTAGTAGTATAAACAACTAGAAATTATAGTAAATGATGGTTCAAAAAACAGAAAGAAATGCGAGGCTTAGACGGAGCTTACAGCATCGGAGCAAACACACACAGCAGGCAGCGAGGCAGACAGGAGCAATCGATCAGGGAAAGCAATCGGAAAAAACAAAGACTACTGTGGACCAATCGTAATTTCGTAACAGTTCTGTAAAACCTATACACTTATATATATATATATATTATAACTAAATATATATATTTTGTTATACCCTAAAGCCTAAATAGAGTTTTTAAAAACATGGTTATAAGTAAAGTGTGATTTGCCTGGGGGAACGGGGATTTTCTTCTGGTCTAAACATCCCTGTTTCTGCTGAATTATTTGAATCCGCACACCCCTCCCTCCACAGTAATCAATGCTATAGGCTACTTCACCAATAGACCATATAAAATATATAAAATAAAGATATGCAACAGGCACGATTAAACGACAAACAATAAAACCAAAACCATCGTTTCAGTTGTTCATTAGTTCCAGTGGCCTTAATGCATGCACGGCTTTTCAAAATGTCACAAAGCGTTTTGAGCGTTTATTTTGAATGAAATATTGAAATTTATAATTAAGTGTTTTGCCACACCACGCCGAGTGGCCCTATGCATTTTTCTTAAGCCGGGTTATATACTGGCATGTTGAGTTAGTGTTCGCGCGTTTGGATTTATTTTTCTTATAACAGCTAAAATAACTTAATAGGCTAGCCTACTCCGTAATACACCTGAAAGTGCGCATGCGCAGAAAGCGAACAAGCACGTTCGACGGCCTTACGTAAACATATCACCAGAATGATTGACACACACACAGGTGGACCAATAGTATAGGCTACCCACCCGGAAAAAGAAAATCCTCCGCTATACCTTTAATAGGCTACTTAGTGATTTTTTGGTCATACAGATAAGAGTAGAGTAGCCTACATCGTTCAAAACTGTAAACTTTTATTCATTTCAGGCTAACGACAAAAGTCTATCTGTCGTCTCTCTCTCCGGGAACTGCGTGTCACAAAAATTAACCGAAAGCCACTTACCTCAGCTTAGTCACGAGAAGAAATCGGCTCTGTCTTAAGCCTTTAAATGTCTAAATATTTAGGCTAATAAATGTTATCTGATTATGTAATCCATATGAAAACGAGAGGTACAGAGGATCTGCTCAAACATGTTTAGCGATAATGTGAGCGCTTCCCATGAGAAAATGACAAGGCAAGGGTGAAAATCTCACTCTAATTAAATGTAGACGCAATCGCCCTGAATTAAAATGTAAAACCAGATCAAATCATTTATTTGTCAAAATGTTGCGATATTGTTTCATTTAAGGTCATAATTATTCTATAAATGTTATTTAGTTTAGCAGCAGTACCACGAAGCACCGTGGTTCGAGATTTATTTGAATAATAATTAAATAATAAAAAACTTAATTTACAAATTGCATGCCTGGTTGTAAGGATCCAAAGATCCCTGTAGAATTTAATATTGAGTTGAACATTTTGTTCATGACAACAAATGAACATGCGTTTGAAGATTATATTTAGTTTTGCTTGGGAGAAGCTGGCCCAAACCAGTTTTATTTCTTAAATTATTTTAATAATGTAATATTCAGCAATAAACTTTTATGACAGAAATATCACTACATGTAGCTTAAATAATTTAATTCCTTCATTATCAACAGTTTAATAGCCTAATGCTAATGTCTAGAATAGCGATTTAAGTGTGAATTGCGACTTCTCTTTGTTCTAAATCAGTCTCAGACTCAGAGAGCCTGTGGGGGGTTTGGAGGGACAGTTCAGTGCTGTATCGTGTGTGCAGGACAATAGTGTTAATGTTCCTCTTTCATATGGAGAGTGTCGGATAGCCAGCCTGATGAGCAGGCAAAGGCAAAACTCTTTTAAGGAGAAATCTCTCAATGTGTCCAAATGTAGGACCCATAACTTATTAAATTATAAATATTGTAGTTTATTTATTGTATTTAAAGTTTTTTCAAAGTGTTCAATCCAGTTGTTTTAACTGGTTTTGTAACTTAGTTAGGAACTATCGTTTTGGGAAACGATAAAAATGATTTTGTGGTGAAGTAAATACTACAGAAAAAATGTAATTTACATGAAAAAAGTTAGTTCAGACAAGAATAAAAAAAAACTAAATAAATTCTATATTAGTACTCAATTCAAGCGTGTAGAATTGAAAGCGTAAATATCAACATTATAAAATGAAGTATAATTACTCAACTTTTATGATACTGGTGTTCCCATCATGCACTGGGCTTTGAATAATTAATGAGGTTGATTTTTCACTGTTTTCCAGCTTTATTTACACTGTTTTTTCATTGCATTTGTTGTTAGGGTTAGTAACTTGCCATTTTGTGACATTTGGAGTTCATTTTCTAATCAAAATGACACATTCAAACACAAAATGATCCATCGAATGTTACCATCATTGTGTATTGTCTACCAAATATTGAGGTCTCTGCGTTCACATAATACATATTTTTTGAATTCTAGATATGATGTCACACAATATCGATTGTATTAATTACTTTGTTGTTTCTAAGAAAGCTATACTTAAAGTGTGTTTTTAATTAATTTTATATTGTTTGAGTGAAATGTATTGCAAAGGAGACTTTTACTAGGCAAGTTAAAGTTACTTACTTTCTTTGTTACTTTCACTTAATTCGTTAAGTAGAGTTTACTTAATTCTTAATATGTGAAATTTACATAAAATATTTGTGCAAAAACTTTTTTTTTTCAGTGTATGGCAAATCCCATGAAATGGCTGAAAGCGGCCCTCTTCCTGCCTGATTTAGACACAACCTCACAAAATCGGGCATGCGCATGCGTCACGTGATCCTAAAAAAGCTTGGAAACTTTGAATGGACGTCGGGCCATTCGGGGCGCTTTAACTATTATAATGATGAAAAATGCTCTATATTATCCTATGCAAATGATATTTAAATGACTGAAAATGGTCTGCTCTGCTCAACTTCACCAAATTATTGTAAATAAGTTCTAATACCATGTTCCTCACTCCAACCGATGAGAGGGAGGTTATGAAAGTAATCAGGGACTGCAAGAACAAAATATCCCAAGACATATATAATATCGATATGAGGATTGTTCGTAATGTTGCAGAAGAAATTATAAATCCATTTACATATATCTGTAACTTATCCTTTCAATTTGGTCATTTTCCATCGCAAATGAAAAACTGCTAAAGTCATACCAATTTTAAAGTCGGGGGATAAACATTACTTTAATAACTATCGGCCTGTTTCCCTCCTGCCACAGTTTTCCAAAATTTTAGAAAAATTATATGACAAAAGACTCCGAAGCTTCATTGATAAACACCAATTACTATCCGATTGTCAATATGGGTTTAGGGAAAATAGATGTACTTTACATGCATTAGTTGATTTATTGGAAGAAATTACAGATGGTATTAAAAGAAATGAATTTGTTTTGGGAATCTTTATAGATCTCCAAAAGGCCTTTGATACCATTGATCACCAGATTTTAATGAAAAAGATGGAGGACTATGGCATAAGGGGAATAGCAAAAAAAATGGTTAGAGAGCTATCTAGGCGAGAGGAGACAGATTGTTGAGATTGATCAATATAAATCAGGGTTTCTGGATATAACGTGTGGAGTGCCACAGGGGTCAATACTGGGACCTACACTATTCCTAATGTATATTAATGAATTATGTAAAATAACAACGAAAATGAAATTGATCCTTTTTGCTGATGATACCAATATTATTTGTGCCGATGACAATCTGGAGCAACTTTTGGCCTCGGTAACTGTGGAATTGGTAAAGTTAAAACCTGGTTTAATTTAATAATAAGCTGTCTTTGAATTTGAAAAAGACAAAAATGATGCTGTTTAGTAATCGTAAATGTAATATACCTGTTAAAATTATTGACGACACACTAATAGAAAAGGTTCAACAAAATAAATTTGGGCATTATAATAGATGAGAAGATCTCTTGGAAACCCCATATAAGCTACCTGAGGACAAAAGTGGCTAAATGTTTTGGAATGATGAAAAGATCATGTCATTTACTGAACACTAAAGCTCGACTTCTACTGTACCATTTATTTATTATGCCATATTTATATTATTGTGTTGAAATTTGGGGGAACTGTTACAAAACTCACTTACAGCCCTTGATTACTCTGCAGAAAAAGGCCATTAGGATTGTCTCTGGTGTTCATTATAGACATCATTCCAATCCATTGTTTGTAGAGCTGGAAGAACTTAAATTGCAGGACGTGATCAATTTTAAAACTGTTCAAATTATGTTTAGGGCATCTCAAAATTCTTTGATTCCCAATGTTCAAAATATATTTTGTGATAGAGATGCTCATCATAGTTACACATTAAGAGGAAATAAAAATAAACATTTGCCCAAATTTAGAACCACTCTAAAATCGATGTGTATTTCAGTGTGAGGAGTGAAGCTCTGGAATGATTTGGTGGATGAATTAAAAACCTGTCCTAATATAATTCATTTTAAATATTTGTTTAACCCTCTGGTTATCTTCGGGGTATTTTAGTACCCCAAATGACTTTTGCTCAAATTAAAAAAAAATTCTCTTTGTCCAAATGGTATGAAACTTTCTACAGCTCTGGACTCTTTCTAGATCTACAAAAAATGTTAGCGTGACAAAAATAGTGACGTTAGTTGTCTTCAGGGTCCCTGGAGACCCCGCATAGTAAAAATACAAAATTCATCATCAAAATCAAAAACAAGCATAGACAAACATAAAGTGGCACACTTCCAACAATGCAGAACAAATCCACAATGCAAAATGATCATGCTCGCCAAACACACACACACACACACACACACACACACACACACACACACACACACACACACCACACACACACAGAGAGAGAGAGAGAGACAGACACAGAGGAATACATTTTTGAGACTATAAAAACAGTTCATCATCAAAATCAGAAACAAGCAGAACAAATAGACAGAAATAAAGTGGGACATTTCCAACAATGCAAAATTATCATGCTCGACACACACACACACACACACACACACACACACCACACACACACACACACACACACACACACACACACACACACACACACACACACACACAGGAATACATTTTTGAGACTATAAAAACAGTTCATCATCAAAATCAGAAACAAGCAGAACACATAGAAAAAAGTCGCACATTTCCAACAATGCAAAATTATCATGCTCGACACACACACACACACACCACACACACACACACACACACACACACACACACACACACACACACACACACACACACGTAAGGCTATAAAAAAGTCTTATAATTTGTCCAATAAAATGCACGCACACACGCGCACACACACACACACACACACACACAACCACACACACACACACACACACACACACACACACAACACACACACACACACACACACACACACACAGGAATACATTTGTAATGATGAAGAGTCCAGGCAGGGAGTTATGGGAGATGTAGTTTGTGAGGGAATAACAATAATCTGATGTAGAGTGCCCACTGGTGGCTGATGACCGTTACACACACACACACACACACACACACACACACACACACACACACACACACACACACACACACACACACACACACACACACACACACAGACAGAGGGAGTGCGAGAGAAATGAAAGGATGAGAAAAAACAATTTATGCACACAGTTCAAATTTTCTTACTAAATTTAATTTTTTTACTGTTTTATTTGCTCATTTGTTATTGCTGTTCAGATTATTGTATTTTGATGTTCATGTCATGTATTTTTACTCAATATGTAATATAACTGTTCATTTCTATTAATTTTTGTTCTGTTACAGTTAGTAACTGATGTGTTGATTACAATTATAGAATTGTATTAAAAACAGATGATTGAAATAAATGATAAAATCTAAAGAATGATAATGTAACATTACTGAAAAACTTTTTTCAGTACAAAAAATTAAACTTTGACAAATTATTATTTTTTTTGTTATAATTGTCATTTTACAATATTTAGATTTGAATCCAACTTGTGAAAAGAGAGAATTCAGTTAGTAAAATAGCAAATAGCATATAGTGGAGCTCTATACACTGTAAAAAATGTGACCAATGGTTACTTAAAAAATGTATGGCAACAAAGTGACACGTAATATAATTGAATAGATTTTAAGTTCTACATCTTTGATTAAAAAGTATTGAATAAATTAACTAAATTTAAACAAAAAAAATGAGTACATGTTCATAAAAGCGACACTTAAAATGTGTTGAATTTAGTAATAGCATGCAAAATTTTAAGCCAAAATATTATTAGTAAATCCAAATCAGTTTCACAAGGAAAAGTAATTTGTTTAATAAATATCTGAGCAAAAGTAATTTAAATTTACTAAATATCTAGGATAAATTGCTTTAGATTTACTAAATATCTTGGAGAAATTGCTTTAGATTTACTAAATATCTAGGAGAAATTGCTTTAGATTTACTAAATATCTAGGAGAAGTGAATTTAGATTTACTAAATATCTGGATAAAAATAAATTATATTAACTAATATTTTAGCACATTTTTGCCTAATTCAACACATTTATTCTGCGTTTCATATTTATCCGTACCTAAATGAATTGTTTAAATTGAAGCTTTAATTGGTATCACATTGCTTTAAATCTATTCAATTATATTGGATGTCACTTTGTTGCCATAATTTTTCTATGTATAATACACTCAATATCATGCCTTCTTGGTGCCAAAGGTAACTTAAATTGGGTTAATAAATCATCATGCATAACAGCAGGTAAACATTTATTTGTCAATTTTTTTCAAAACATGTTTATCTGACATTTTTCAAGTTGTTTAGTGCAAAATGTCAAAATACAACAATAAAACACAGAAAGAGGCTATAAGAAAACATAGGCAGAAACCATGTATGCGTACAATAGGGACAATATAATGGCATTTGGGATTCGGATGTTAATAAATGTTTGTTCATTTAATGGTGTTTAATTTCTGCTACATCATTGGCTTAAATTTTCCAGTGATTTGTGATGTGATTTAAGGTTTAGTCCTGTTAGTGCATTTAAATTATGACAATGACAGTTATTATGACAGTTTTTAGTCTACAAATTTTTCTTACATTTTCATTTAAAATATTTTATTACATGTGCCAATTGAAATCGTCAGGGCCATTGTTATTCAAATGGCTAATAGTAATTGATTAAAATATCACATGGAACCTGGGATAAGGTCAAGTAATTCCATTAGCCTTACTTTACTTTTTGCTTAAATAGGTCTCACATAATCACATGAATTTGTTCAAATTTCTCAATTAAAACGTAAAATTTGTCCCTGGTGTACACAGAGGAATCACAATGTACAATAACAGCTGCCTGTGGCAATATAAATTCAAAAACACAATGCCAAATGAGTATGGTTGGTTTGATATTTCTGCTGAACAACCCCATGTTGCACTGAAAATCAATATTTTTCAGTTACTTAACAGTTGAAAAAGAAAATGCCCGAACATTCATCAAGTGGAAGAAAGTTAAGAACAATCAGGGCAGCGTGAACAATCTTTATAGTGCCTTTGTTTAATTTGGTCACTTTTATGAAGAGTAAAGTAATCTTCAAATTCCAAGTCCGAACACTAACGACTGAACTCATCAGAAAGTCCAAAGGTAACAGTAACAACTCCTTCAGTAACAGTTTGCAGTTCCTTCACAGTGAGTGGGTAACCGTGTGACAGTTTTGACAGTGACTTAATTGTCCCCTTTCATTCAGCGAGGGTCCCTTTTCTTAAGCTAGTAGCTTATTCTTGAGGCTGTTCACTTTTGGGGACAGCTTTGAACAATCCAGCTCAAGGAGGAGTTTCTGGAAGACTTCAAGCGTGTACCTGAGCTCCTTGGGATAGGCAAGATTCACTGCATATGCCAAGCCAATGACCATGGAGCAAGCCCTTGGAAAGTTACCCAGAGCAGTCAGAACTTTCACGCCCTCTACTACGATACCGATGTCATCAGGACCCTCTGGGCGTAGTAGGCTTGATGTTGTAGATTTTAATCCTTTGTACAGCTAGGTCCTGTGACACACTGTCTTTATCAGCGTCCTGAAAAAGCAACAACATTGGGTATTTCAGACTGCACCACCAAAGGAGAAGATTCTAATTCAACAACTCCCAAATTGTTTTCAACCCTTTGGACAAGAAAACCTGTGGCTATCATGGCTGTTGCACATGATTTACTTCAGTTACAGAAAAAAATCAGAGATAATGTACTTCCATAAGCATATTTTCATGCCAGGTAAGTTAAAAAGGATCTAATCAGCTGACCACCACATGAAAACAATTCAATGACACCAGAGATGATGGTCTTAATTTAGTCACAGTTAAATTGGCTAAATTAAATCCATTCATTGCTACAGAAATGAATTTCTTCCCAGCACTTGTCTGTGCACTTTGTGATCTA
This sequence comes from Chrosomus eos, assembly GCA_036326025.1. Lineage (NCBI taxonomy): Eukaryota > Metazoa > Chordata > Actinopteri > Cypriniformes > Leuciscidae > Chrosomus > Chrosomus eos. The sequence goes on along the minus strand of JAZAVI010001080.1, from coordinate 12,503 downwards.
TTACATTCACTGACACAGGCTGGTCACCTAGTGAGCCTCTGGGAGTATTATACTGTAGTCTTTTTCCTGGTGCACATCTATGATGTTAAGTTAACCTTAGCCAGCCAATGAGCAGCATCTTGGTAGTACAGCGTCTATAGCACCGCTTTTAACTTTGACTCAATAACATATAACTGAATGTACACATTTCTGACAATGTCAACAAAAACTGAACAATATAAACTTGAATAATTATGTATCTAATAAAGTGACCACTGAGTGTATACTAACTTTTTAAAAGTTAGCTATTATTTAATTCCTTTATCAGAGAGAATCATAGGCTAACATTACCTCCTGTAGATTTAAGTAATAAGTGCATTATATTCCAGCAGTTTGATTACAAAATTATATACAAACATAATAGTCATTTAAGGGTACCTTGAGTAGGATGGCCTGCAACCTCAACCCCATGGTTCCACCTTTGGAGTGGAAGATGTTCAGAAGCCTCGGAGTGTATTCATCCAGCTTAGACATGAACTTTGATTCAAGATGCACCATTGTGATTCTGTTAAACTCATCCTGGATCTGAAAGACAAATAATGAAATCAGCTTTAAAGCCTCTTCTTACAACTCTAGCAAGAAGCAATCTTATTCTGATGATGATATGACCTTCATGTACATTCTGGGTTAAATCATCTGACTGTGCAGCATACTACAATCTTCAGTGTTGGTAGTTTCTCGCATGCACTTACAAAGATTATTTAAAATTATTCCTGTTAGAAACTGTACAGTTACATAATGCAACAAAATATAAATCATGCTGGAATTTGACTTTGAAAATATAATTGAAAACAGTGGACAGTTACATAACACACATTTTCTATGTTTCAGTGCATTACACATCACCTCAGGAACATCATAGCCTCGGAGTTTGGTGCGATAATTTGCCATCTTGTATTTGATGCTTTGTTGCCATCCATACTAACCTGAGAAGGAGCCGGGTTCCTTAAGACAGGGATACTTCTTGACAAGTGCCTCAGCAACATCACTTATCTGTGCACTTGATGGATAGGCTGTATATGTATATATAGTTTCAGCCAGCTTCTCAAGTATGTCCGTCTTGATCTTTGAGGTAGTCACAAGTGTTCCATTCTTCTTGTAGTCTTCAGTGGCTCTTTCAAGGTACATCTCAGTTTCGTATGCAAACCCTGGAATGGGGAACTGCTTTGGCCATGGCTGACATCGTTCTGTAGTATTTCGCCTAGACAGAATAATGGTGTCCTGTGAAGAAGACGTTCCAGCAGATGACTCTGCATGAGATGCAGAGTAACAGTCTGTTGACTGTTGATCAAAGGAACTGCCCAAACTTTCATCAAGTGGAAGCAAGTTAAGGATAATTGGGGCAGTGTGAACAATCTTTATGCTGTCTTTGTGTTTAATTTGGTCACTTGTATGAAGAGTAAAGTAATCTTCAAATTCTGAGTCCAAATACTGAAGACTGAACTCATCAGAAATTCCAAAGGTCTCCTTCAAAACAGTTTCCAGCTCCTCCACAGTGGGTGGGATTCCTGATGGAAGGACCAACTTCTCAACTCGGTCATCAAGTATTACTCTGAGTTTTGCCTCCATCTCTGCCAGATTGACAAGAATGTGAAAGGACAACAGTTTAATAGCAAGCAGAAACTTAAACATCACACTAGACCCAACAATGAATAATGTAATTAAGAGCCTGGTGTGTGCCACCAGAATAGATAGATAGACAACTCTCAAAATAAGGGTTATATCAGTTGGATGCCAATAAAATGAAATCCACCACCACAGCCAGCACCTGGAACTCTTACTGTTGGACTAAATTAATTAGTATGGTGCACTTCCAGATAAATGGGCTACAGTATAGACATTGTAAGATGTAAAGATACACAGTAAAATCGGCAGTGTAAAAATTCCAGTGTTAAAAGTGATCAATTCCTAAAGACTTAAATTAACAATCTACAATGTTAAAAAGTACTTCTCTTCAGTGTAGTTTCAGGGTGCTATGTAGTGTAATTTTATTTTTACACTGAAAGAGCAAAAAAAACGCGCCGAATTGTAGGCTATTGACTCCGCCCCTTGATGACTCCTGCGACGACGATGCCATTTTATCTTCAAGCGACCGAGACGGTAGGTTGAATTGCTTTTCTCTTTCTAAAATCAAATAGTAAATGCATTTTGTAACATTTTTAGTAAACTATGGTGGTGAACACATTTAGAAATGATTTAACTGCGTGTTTTTATATGGATTAAGGAAGCTCGTCAAGTTCATGAGGTGCAGAGAACAGTTAACGTTACAGAAGAAAAAGTTTCTCATGCCTATTTAATTTAAAAATTAAATAAATGTGTTGAAATGTGCTTAGGATTTGTTGTGTAACGTTATTAATGTTTAGCTTCTTTCATTTTGGTTTGTTGACACTGACAGCCTTCATGAAAGTAACTTAAGCATTCCCGCCTCCAGTTGCGCCTAGCCCTGGGTTTACGACGAGCCTGAGCTGAAGCTGAGGAGGTCTGAAGCAGTACCATTTGGCCTTTTTTTCTGCGCAGATGAGAGAATTCTTCAAATGGTCATTTTATATTTGTTTTGTGTGTATAAAAGTCGCTGTGTTATACATTATTTAAAACGTTAATAATTCAGTTTTCGTGAGTGACGCATGCTTATTATTAACAGCGTGTTTAACTATCTTGTAATGCACACTGCAAACAACAAATGCAGTCTTTTGTAGCGTTAGACTGAGGTGGGGAAGCGTTTAAAAACTATTTATTCGCTCTATGTTTAACGTTAAGTGTGAATTATAATCTGTAACGTTACGTTGCTTGTTCTTAGTACTGAATATCATGTCGTCATATCTGCGTCAAGTTTTTTTTTTATGACAGTTAAGTTGAGTTCAAACATTGTGAAAGTGAGTTAAAGCTAATCTATAAATCCGTCTGTCTTCCAGGTCAGTTACAGGTATTTGCGTGAGCACTGGCAGAGCATACAGGTACTTTAGCTTGAAATCAGTCTTTATCAATTTATACTGCATGTTATTGTAAATATGTACTAACTATTTATCTGTCTGTATTTTATTAATATGAATATGTATTTTCTGTTCACATTATAAATACCATTATTATAGTTAAATTAAATTCTAAACATGTCTTAAAATTGAATGTAGTACACCAAGTTCAATTTAAGATGCCTAAAATTTCCCTTTTCTCATTTAAATGATATAAATGTATTTAATAATCAGTTTCATCTAAATTATGTTTTACTATATTTACAGCCCTAATTTAAATTGTATTGCATTACTGAATTTTGGAAATGTTAGCCTCAACTGACTTTTTTTTTTTTTAATCTTTTTTCATTAGATTTGGTCCAGACCCATGTAGTGTCAAGTGAAGGAAGCTCCTCATGAGATTGCAACAGAATGCTGAAGATTGATCCAGAATTGTGAGTGTCATTATATTTTATTCTATGTGCAGTACAAATTTTAATACATGATGAATGAACATGAAAAATTTAAACCTAACTGGGCAACCACAGAATGCCTTTGTTCAGACCTGGGATTTACATGTGTCGTTGGTAGGGCTGTCACATTTTATTCGATATTTGAATATGCATTCGAACATGACGTGAAATATCCGTAATCGAACTATAAATAAACTATCTGGTTTAAAGTGGCATGTGTTGCGCATTTTTTACAGTCTATGATTAGACCATTTGTATTTTATTGTTTGCCATCTCATCCAGGAGTGGCGCTCTACACGTATTGTAGCGTCGGCCCATGACCAAATCAAGCAAATAATAGCCAATAGCCTCTGTTACGTCTCCAGATGGTTAAAGGTATGAGGAAGACGTACATAATATAATGTAAACACTTTCCTATAGTTTTGATCTCTGGGGAGTATTGTGGGCGAATGAATCAATGACAACAAGTTACTGCAAACGGGTGGTTCGCTTTATTTTCAATACACACAATGACTAAATGGAAACAAACAAATCAACTTATTTACAGCTATATACAACTTAAGAAAATAATTGAAGAAAATAAATGATAATAAGAATAAGCCACAGAGAGAAAGAAAATGAGCGGTGCTAAACAAAACAACAAAACCAAAACACTCAATTACTAATCCCCCCACTCTCTAAACTCACTGAAAACAAAACAGAAAATAAAGAGATCTTCAGCACCAAAACGCCATAACTAAAACTTCACTAACTAACCAAACAAAAATTACATAGAGTTGCACACGCTCCTTCCCTAGTGTGTTAAACAATGGTACTTCTAAATGCATGTACAATGTAGGTCACGTGACGTACTTCCCTTTTCTCTTCTCTCCGGGCTGGTGCCAATTTGAGATCAGAGCAATCCTCAGTGAACAAACACACTCAGACTAGTAGGAAGACAAGCAAGCGAACCACCACAAGGTCAGTACTTCTCAGCAACAACAATAGTACAAGCCAACAAACAGTCCAAGCTCCTCCTCTTCCGTTCTCCCGAGGGCCTTATATCAGAACCACAGCCGATGATTGGTTGTCTCCGACCAATAGCAGCACCTACAACTCAAGGATAGCAGAGAGCGGGAAAAACAGGAAGAAACCAACAGCAGAGGGAAGAAATGGAGCAACTAATAAACAAAAAGGGGAGGGAAGAACATGCTAGCACGTAACAGCCTCCCTGTTTTGAAAATGGAAGATAACGCACAGAACGGCCAGAATGAGCACACAATAGGCTATATGCACGCATAAGTTCCGCATTTGACGCAAGGATGCTCATCCGTTTCCGGTTGGGGAGATTAAAGCGGAGGAAAACCGAGGAAAACGGGATTATGGCAGAGTCTTCAAAATGTACTGTCCTCCCGTCTTTGAAACGAAACTTTCATATGTTTAGATGTAATTTTATGTATAGTTATGTTTATTTAATATAATTTTAAAAAGAAGCATAAACACAACGAGGGGTGTCTGTTTTGTCTGTTTTTGTGACTAACGTTTCTTTAGTATAACCATGGAGTATAAAATATTAATATTTTGGGTATTACACATCTACACACCGTAGATACCATTTCTCTCAACATTGACACACCACTCATGCTTGCAGTGTGAAACGGACGGGGCTCGTAGATATTCAAATATATTCGAATACATTGCTTGATATTTGATATCTGTTCGAATTTGATTTTTCTCAAAAGTGACAGCCCTAGTTGTTGGTAATTGATGTCTTCTTGATTGTCATAATTGCATAGTGATTGATGTGTCATCATGAATTGTGTAAATTCAAGATATTAAACTGCAAAAAGTTAAAGGGTTAATTGACCCAAAAGTGTAAAATTGTCTTTTCTCACCCTCATGTCATTCCAAATCCGGAAAGACTTTCGTTCATCTTCGAAGCTCAAATGAATTTATTTTAAATCCGAGTGATTTCTGTCTCTCCATTGACAGTCCACGCAACCACCATTTTGACGTTTCAAAAAGGTCATAAAGTGTTCATATTGGTGTTGGGTTGTGAAACTAACCTATATGAATTGAGCGGTTTAGTCCAAATTTTATTTTTCTTCCGTTTATGTTTGTTGATTAATGTCTAGATGTGAATAAAAGTCTAAATACAATCTATTCATCACAAAGCGATCGAGTCTCTTCAGAAAATTTGGACTGAACCGCTCAATACATATAAGTTAGGTTTATGAACTTTTTGAAGTGGCGGTTGCGTAGCTGTCAGTGGAGGGACAGAAAGCTCTCAGATTTCATACAAAATATCTTCATTTGTGTTTCAAAGACGAAAGAAAGTCTTGCGGGTTTGGAACGACATGAGGGTTAATAAATTACAGAATTTAAATTTGTGGGTGAACTATCCCTTAAATAAAAGAATGTGGCCTAGACCTCATCAGAACAATCGAATCTCAATGTGTCTTTGGGGGCGTTTACACCTGTACTTTGAGTTGTTCACTTGTGCGTCACCCAAGACTAATGTTAATGCCAGGTGTGAACAGCACTACTCTGCCCGGCACTGAAAGAGATATTCATTATGTCATTATGCTATGTAACTGTTGATGTTTTTTTTGTTTTTGATCTTTGGTTCGAAGACCTCAGCTAAGTTCCTGGAAAGGCTTCTCCAAAGAGCTTCAAGGACCTGATTGACTCTGCTGTGAAAGGTGATGAAACTGATGATTTAGGTTAGACTATAGTTCAGAATAAGATTATCTATACGCATTCATGCATTTTTTGCTGAAGTTGTCACATCTGTAATTTAGAATGGGGCAGCGATCTTGCATCAATTTGTCTCCTCCTTGATTTGATTCCACCATCATCACAAGGCTGCAAGAGACCTGGAAAGATGTGCTCATATCAAGCTGAACAACACCATGTTGTCTTCAAAAAGGTAAATTTGGGCATTTCTGTCACTATCTATTGTCTGCCTCAAATATTGCCATTTGGGTTGACTGTATTGTGGAAAACTATAAAGACGGCCAATTGGAGAGCTGAGTTTGATTTGTTATTTTTGTCTTTGGCAGAGAGCAGCTTACAAGAACACCTTGATTGCACTGAACCGACCACACAGCATTCCTGCTCGCTGCCGGTGGGAATAAACTCAAATACTACTACTACCTGCTCGCTGATCGGACGAAGAGGAACTGCCTTCATGGATGCTACACAACTGTTGACAAGTAGTTTTCTGCAATCTTGTTCAAATCTACCGGTCATATTTGTTCATGTCTAGGCAAATTGGATGATTTTATGCATTTTTGCTTTTTCTGTGCAACTCCTCATGAATGTGATAATTTGACCTGTTCACATCTGGCATATGTTTTAAAGGATTAGTTCACTTTTAAAAAAACTTTTGCTGATAATTTACTCACCCCCATGTCATCCAAGATGTCCATGTCTTTCTTTCTTCAGTCGAAAAGAAATTAATGATTTTGATGAAAACATTCCAGGATTTTTCTCCATATAATGGACTTCAATGGGACCCAAACGGTTCAAGGTCCAAATGATAGTTTCAGTGCAGCTTCAAAGGGCTTTAAACGACACCAGACGATGAATAAGGGTCTTATCTAGCCAAACCATCGTCTTTTCAAAAATAAAAAAGTTTAAGTTTTATAAGCACAAATGCTTACCTTGCACTGTGACGCGCGTTCGTGACTCATGTAATACGCAATTACGTTGAAAGGTTACGGCACGCGCAGGCGGAAGTACCGAGTCAGTGTTTACAAATGTGCTGAAGGAGGACCATATACACATATTTAAATGTCTTTGTGTCAGTTTATTGTTTAAAATGTGCATTTCGTGTGCGTATCCTGGGTGTTTTTAATATTAAAAAGGCTAAAAGAAAATTTCCGTCAGTACAGAAGCGTGACCTTTTCAACGTAATTGCTTATTATGTGAGTCACAAATGCGCATCACAGAACAGCAAGGCGAGCATTTGTGCTTATAAACAAACTTTTTTTATTTATTTTGAAATGACCAATCGTTTCGCTAGATAAGACCTTTATTCATCGTCTGGTGTCGTTTAAAGCCCTTTGAAGCTGCACTGAAACTGTCTTTTGGACCTTGAACCGTTTGGGTCCCATTGAAGTCCATTATAAGGAGAAAAATCCTGGAATGTTTGCATAAAAAAACCTTAATTTCTTTTCGACTGAAGAAAGAAAGACATGGACATCTTGGATGACATGGGGGTGAGTAAATTATCAGCAAATGTTTTTTTTTTAAAGTGAACTACTCCTTTAAAGGAGCCAGTTTGCCCATTTGTTGAATAAACTTTGGATTGTATACATCTGTCTGAAGACTCTTGATTTTATGTCTGATCTTGTACATTAACACTAAATAATAGTGTAAATTGTTTTTTGCACTGAACAGAATACTTATAAATGACACTTATAGTGTAATCCAATGGAATTGAAATCAACACCAGGGGTGTTAAAACCCCATAGTGTAAAAAATTTAAGTGTAACACTTAAAACTCGCAGTGTAATTTTTCTACACTGTAAGGTGCTATATTAACACTGAAAATTCAACACTACAAACAGTGTACTTTTTACACTAGATAGAGTGGGACCATATATGATCCGGAGTAGTGTTAAAATTAACACTCGCAGTGTAATTTTTCTACACTGTAAGGTGCTATATTAACACTGTAAATTCAACACTATGAACAGTGTACTTTTTACACTAGATAGAGTGGGACCATATATGATCCGGAGTAGTGTTATAAATTAACACTTTAAGTGTTAATTTGACACTGCGTTTTTTACTGTGTAAATTATGTAAACATAATTATTTCAATTACCTAAAATGCACAACAGATGTGACGTTTGAGTGTAACCAAGCGTTTTCCTCCCATACTGTACGCGGCCAAGGGGTAGACGTCACCAAGTTTTTGCTGATCCAAAAGAGCCATTTTCCCAGTGACCTCCAGGTAAAGTCTGTATGGGCTCTTCATACCTGGCAGCGAGGTATCGTACAGTAATTATTATACTGGTGTCCAATGGCGAGCGGTTCTTAGCTGCATAAGGCGGGTGGCCTACCGGTAGTGCCTTTGGACTGGTGCTTCCCATTCGGGGTACGGGGCATGTGGTTACGGTCAGGGGGTGCGTTCGGGTCATGGTCTACTGTGGGGGGGTGGGGGGGAGGTTTGAGGCCAGGGTGGGCGGGTGGGACGGGAGTTGTTGCGGGAGGGCGGGAGGGAGTTAGTTGCGTGAGGGAGGGACGGGAGGGCGTTAGTTGAGTGACGGGCGGGCGGGCTTAGTTGAGTGAGTGAGGGCAGGGAGGGAGTTAGTTGAGTGAGGGGGGAGTTAGTTGTGTGCTGGAGGGAGTTAGTTGCGTGAGGGAGGGACGGGACTAGTTGAGTGAGGGGGGGGGGAGTTGTGTGGAGCGGGGGGGGCGGGCGGGCGGGAGGGAGGGCGGGAGGGAGGGAGGGCGGGAGGGAGGGCGGGGGGAGGGGGGGGGGCGGGACGGGAGTTAGTTGAGGGCGGGAGGGGTTGTTGCGTGAGGGAGGGAGGGAGGGAGTTAGTTGAGTGGGGGAGGGAGTTAGTTGAGTGAGGGGGGGTGGGGGAGTAGTTGTGGGGAGGGCGGGAGTTAGTTTAGTGAGGGAGGGAGGGCGTTAGTGAGTGACGTGAGGGCGGGAGGGTTAGTTGCGTGCGTGAGGGAGGGCAGTTAGTTGAGGGAGGGAGGGAGTTAGTTGAGTGAGGGAGGGAGGGAGTTAGTTGCGTGAGTGACGGGAGGGAGTTTGCGTGGGGGGAGGGGGGAGTTAGTTGAGTGAGGGCGTTAGTTAGTGAGTGAGGGGGGAGGGAGTTAGTTGCGTGCGTGGGGACGGGGTTAGTTGAGGGAGGGAGTTAGTTGGTGGGGAGGGGGGATGAGTGAGTGCGTGACGTGCGTGCGGAGTGAGTGAGTGAGAGGGAGGGCGGACGGGGTTAGTTGACGGGAGTTAGTTGAGGGAGGGGGGGAGGGCGTTGATGAGGGAGGGACGTTCAGTTGAGAGAGGGAGGGAGTTAGTTGACTGAGGGAGGGAGGGAGGGAGGGAGGGAGGGAGGAGGGAGGGCGGGAGGGAGGGAGGGAGGGCGGGGAGGGCAGGGAGGTCGTGAGGGCGGGTTAGTTGAGGGAGGGGTTCGTTGGTGAGGGGGGGAGGGAGTTAGTTGAGTGAGTGAGGGAGGGAGGGGTTAGTTGAGTGAGGGGGGAGTTTAGTTGAGTGAGGGGGAGGGCGAGTTAGTTGAGTGAGGGAGGGAGGGAATAGTTGAGTGAGGGAGGGGGGGGAGTTGTGTGAGGGAGGGAGGGAGGGAGGGAGGGCGGGCAGGGAGGGAGGGGTTGTTGAGGGAGGGAGGGAGTTATATGGGGGGGTGTTGGGGGGAGGTGGGGGGGGGAGGAGGGGGGGGGGTGGGGGGGTGGTGGGAGGGGGGGGGGGGTGAGGGGGGGGGGGGGGAGGGTGTGGGGGGGGGTTGGGGGGGGAGGAGGAGTGGGGGGGGGGGGGGGGGGGGGGGGGAGGGGGGGGGGGGGTGGGGGGGAGGGGGGGGGGGGGGAGTG
>JAZAVI010001079.1:0-30967 GCA_036326025.1 Chrosomus eos | reverse complement strand
GGGCTTTTATAACATTAAATAAACCATCCTCTTTCCAATAATACATACAGTAATATGCACAAAGCAAAATATACATACTTTACATCAAGGCTGTTCAGTGCCATTGGACATCAATCAACAAGAAAACTTTAAATGAACACATTAGAGTAGACCTATATTCTAAAACTGGTATTGGAAGTACATACCTGCACAATTCCAAAGATTCAATTCAATTCAATTCAATTCAAATTTTCAATTCAAATTTATTTGTATAGCGCTTTTCACAATACACATTGTCTCAAAGCAGCTTTACAGAAAGCGCATTTCGGAAATGTACATAGAAAAATACAGTTAGTTAATCATGTATTAATTTAGGGCATAACATATCGCCGGTGTTTAGTCGTCTCTTCACAGGCATCGAGTCGTCTCATCACAGGTGTTGGGGCATCTGAAGTCTCCGTGAGAGGCTGGATACAAACTGGAGCTGACGAACGCTATTTAACGTCCCGAGATAACAGCAGAAAGGCAGATGGGAAATAATTAGCATAGCTGATGTTCATAATATTAATGCATTCGAACTGATTCAGCAGTAGTATAAAAGGTAAGCATTAAAGGATAATTCTGGTATTTAACACTTTGAGTCTATTTTCTAGTTTGTTTTGGATGAACTAGAGTGGTGGACTTAGAAATTTTGACAATGGGTCCTGTCTCGACTTTTTTACCATTTTAGGATCGCCTCTGAGTGCTTCAGAGTGGCTGTCAACAGGCATACTGAAACATGTCCTTAACCCTCAGAGACCTAAGGGTATTTTTACAATAATTTTTCCGTCTGGTGTTATTCACTAAAAAAGCTTGTAAAACATCAACCCTTTTGTGTACAGACAATTGACACACCTCTTTTTTTTCAGGACAAATTGAACTTTCAGCATATTTGTGTTACATTGATGTCACCTGAATGTAAAATAAGTTATGGGACCATAAAGACAGATGAAAAAAGAAATCGGAAATTGAATCACTCAAATATTTATTGAAATCACACACAAATAAATAAAAGCTTAGCAAATTTCCTCTGGAAAACAGTTTGTTCATGTCTTTGGAGTCCTGGAGCACAGGAATAAACATTATAACTTGTACAGAACCAAAACTATTTACATTTTTCCAAAAGAAGTCCAGGCGCTTTCATGAAATTCACTGGTGCCAAGCCTCAAAACAGTTCCTATCAGCAATCACAAAGAGGGCCACATCACAGGCTTTGCATTTATATTTTATTTATTTTATTTATTATTTTATTTATTCTATTCTTTTTATACTTTTATACTACATTTATACTTCTATAATACTTTTTTTACAGTAAATAAATAAATGGCACTTCAGCTGGGTCTATCCTGGTAATCTAGTTCCTCATCTGTCAAAAAGCTCTGTTCTCCTGAAAATCCATCATCCTGCGCTCGATTTACATCCATTTCTCTGTGATTCTCTGTGAAACCTGCGTCTCCGTGCTACTCTCTCTCCCTCCCTCCCTTGGAGAGAGCGCACTGACCCAGTGACGCACCCAATGTTTACAACGGATCAGCCTGTAATTGGTCAAAAACCATCACGTGGATATCCAAAATGGCAGCTAGCATCGAGCTAGCGGCAAATATGACGGAATATTTATAAATTATGGACTACAAGTGTATCAAAGTTGGATATAAACGTTTGGATTTATGGCTGAAAAACTCCAAAAGGATGCACAAGTTCCAGGCTGGATAGAAAACCTTCTGTAAAGGCTAGAAAGACACCAAAGACACCCCGTGATGGCTAGCTCGTTAGCTTTCTGCTGGAAAAAAAACGGTAAGAAAATCGATAAATCTGTTGTCGAGTTATATTATAATTTCTCGGAGCTGATGTGTGGCGTCGTCGACGATGCCGTCGGGCTCAGAGGGTTAAAACAACACTTAACATTAGCTCTCAAAACTGTGACACTTACCGAGTAATTAGTGGTGTTCGTTGATGATCCAAAACAAGTAGCGTAGCGAAATACAGTTTCTGTCGTGTTTTATTTGCCATTTTTTTAAATTCCATTTATGTCTGTTGGAGCCTCAGTGCTCGTTAATATTACTGCGCTACCGGATACCGAAAGGTGTCTGTTTACATTTGGTTGTAGTCTTTTCGCTCGGTTCTCCGTCTCTCAGAAGGCTAGCGTGAGCAGAGCAACTGCGGCAAAGTGGTTGTCGCCATCAAGTGGTCGGGGGTGTGCTAACGCTTCAGACTCAAATATCGAGCGGAAGTTTATACGCGGCTGTGAGGTATCTGAAAAAATAGTTCCACTATAGCAAATAACACGGATTGAAAGCATACATTGCGCCGATATATTTGTTTTTAATCATCAACGAACACCACTAACCACTCGGTGAGTTGTACAGTTATGAGAACTAACGTTAAGGGTTGTTTTAAGGACATGTTTCAGTATGCCTGTTGACAGCCACTCTGAAGCGCTCAGAGGCGATCCTAAAATTGTCAAAAAGTCGAGACAGGACCCATCGTCAAAATTTCTAAGTCCACCACTGTAGTTCATCCAAAACAAACTAGAAAATAGACTCAAAGTGTTAAATACCGGAATTATCCTTTAACTGAATGCTTGGTTAAAGAGATGCGTCTTTAACCCTTAGGGGTCTGAGCTGTTTTGGGGCTCTTTCGGTGTTTTGATATGCCCTGACATTTGTGCTTATTTCAGCTACTTAAAACATACCATTTGCCAACATATAAATTTGCTGTATTCAGCACAAACTCTGCTACAATAATATGTGAGCAAAATGGATGTACATGTTTGCATTTTATAGAAAAATAATAATATGCGTGGTTAGTACGTTTTGGGAAAAAAAATGTCACCGCAATAAGGCCATTTAACACATACTGAATAGTTGTAAACAATACTTTTGAGTTACTATTCTTGTAGGCTAGAATTTGTTCTTCAAAATGAAGTGAAAATCATTCTGACCACTCTTTCAGAAAGATCAATATAACGATTTGAATTTCTTACATCAGTTTTTGGGTCATAACTGCTGTATGCGTGGGAGTGTTAATGCCCATGAATATTAATGTGATTTACACCTGGGAAGACTAAAGACACTCCCCCAATGTGCTAATGCCCCATCAAGGTGCTGTGAGGCAGCCTGAACTAAGAATGATTCACTGATGAATAAAAAGTTAAAAAGCAGCATTTATTCACAATAGAAATCTTTCCTAAGAACATAAAGACTTAAAGTCATTCATATCACTTAACACTTCCTTTAAAAAAAAAAAAAAAAACATAAGACCAAACTTGTTTTTTTATATATATATATATATATATATATATATATATATATATATATATATATATATATATATATATATATATATATATATATATATATATATAATATTGCTTATATAGTGGTTATATAAAAAAAAAAAAAAGTGCATTCAAAGAATCCTAAAAAACTCTCACAGGTTAAAAAAAATTAAGCAGCACAGCTGTTTACAACATTGATTTAAAAAAAAAAAAAGTATATCAGAATGATTTCTGAAGACTGATGGTGACGATGTAAACACAACAAAACAAAAGCAAAAAACTCTTAGCACATTATCCAAAGTAAACTGATGGACAATTATGATTATAGATGCACAGTGTATTTGTTGATGGACAGAGAAACATCTATTGATGGGTAGACCGCGTAACCGCGAGTATCTGTTTATGGCCCATATAGACCGCACACATTTACTGATACACTCAATGAACGGCTGTACCGAATACAAATAAAACATCTCCAGTTAACTAGTAGAGCATTCATTTAGTCCGCTCTTAAATAAGAGATCTAGAGCTAAAATGTTTTGTTTTTGAACTCAAGCTGAGCGCTCGTGTCCTGCTATCAGTGTCATGGATACAGTCTCTTGTGGCGGCGCGCGCGCAGTCTTCACTCGCTCTTAGGACGTGCTCTTCAATCTATTGCCATTGCGGACACTATTCATTCCGGTGAAATCACAAAATAAAATGCACACAAACGTGTGTCCTATATACGTGTGTGTTTGATATAGACTGTAACCACTGATGAACATATTCGGTTTTGATGAGAGAAAAAAAAAACTACACCGAATGGCGGATGCGAACCCATAAACCTCTGACACGCTTGGCAAACGATCTAACCACTAGACCACAGGAGAACTCAAACAAAACTCGCAGATCAATATATTTCACTAAATAATTACAACCTAAGCAGTTATTTAAAAAGTTTACACGAGCGTATACACGAATGTTGTGAGTTAATATTTACTATAGTCTGAAAATGCATTTGAGCTCTATGATCAGAAAAGGAATTATAAAACACTAAACAACTTACTCCGTCGGGGTCAATTCGTTCTTTAAAATGCAACCGTTCGTCTGAGTTTCAAATCCTCTGAAGGAGTAGCGTGCTTCCATCCCTAAAACGCGATGAACTATCAGTGAATCTCTGATGAAGAATCTTCATGTTGTTATGCAGTGATCGGGGTCGTGCCGCGTGTGCGATGCATATCGCCTATTTACCATGTCAAAAGCGCTGGGGGTGTGGCGGGCTCACCTAATTATCTATAATGAAGGGAGAGCGAAAAAACTGTAACTCTCCTTGGTTTCAAACGGATTACATAAACTGGAAATATTTTTTAAAAAAATAAATTACTTCATTTAAAAGAAGAGAATCTCAGCTTAATAAAGAGACATCTCTCGTATCTTCCTTTTTCAGTTTCAGAAGTGCATAAAGCCCTCACACTTTTAGACATTAGAAAATCGGCTGGTCCTGATAATCTGGAGCCTTATTTTCTACAGTTAGCATCTGATTTTATTGCATGGCCTTTGACTTATCTTTTTAATCTTTCTCTGGACACGAATGAAATTCCACTTATATGGAAATCCGCATTTGTTCTTCCTCTGTTAAAAGGGGGAGACCCGACTGATTTAAATAATTACAGACCCATTTCGAAACTGTCCGCCCTGGCCAAGGTTATGGAAACATTGGTGAACGAACAATTGAAAGAGTTTCTAACTATTAATAATACTTTGTCTAATTTTCAGTCAGGCTTTCGAAAAAAACATAGTACAACTACAGCAGCCCTTAAGGTAGTAAATGATTTTATTGACTCTTTAGATAAAAAACAACATTGTGCAGCTCTCTTCATTGACCTATCGAAGGCTTTTGATACTGTGGATCACGTAATATTAAAACAAAGACTTCTCAGTGTCGGGTTGTCAGGAAAAACAGTTTGTTGGTTTGATAATTACCTATCAGGTAGATCTCAGTGCGTACAGGTAGATGGTCTCACTTCCAGCCCTCTTAGTATAACCAAGGGTGTGCCCCAGGGGTCAGTGCTGGGACCACTTCTATTTATATTATATATCAACAATCTTGATCAAAACGTCTCCAACGCAAATTTTCATTTTTATGCCGATGATACTGTGATATACTGCTCAGCTCCAACTCTAAACCAAGCTCTTTGTCAGCTACAATTTGCTTTTGATACTGTACAACGTACCTTGTTTGATTTAAAACTTGTTTTGAATGACAACAAAACAAAACTTATGTTGTTTTCCAGTGCAAAATCAAAGTCACGGAACCGTCTACCTATCATTACTTCTCAGGGCTCCGAGATTGAGTTTGTATCTCAATACAAGTATCTAGGTATCCTAATTGATGACTCGCTCTCTTTTAAACCTCACATTCAACAGTTAGTAAAAAAACTAAAGCTGAAATTGGGTTTTTACTTTAGAAACAAGTCATGTTTTTCATTTGAGGCCAAAAGGAGGCTCGTTGCTGCCACTTTCTTGTCGGTACTGGACTATGGCGATGTTATATACATGCATGCATCCATCACAAGCTTGAAACTGTTGGACACTGTTTATCATGGAGCTCTTAGGTTTATCACAAACTTTAAAGCGCTTACTCATCACTGTTCTCTGTATGATCGGGTTGGTTGGTCTGCATTGTCTACCCGTAGACTTAATCATTGGTACATTCTTATCTACAAGGCAATTCTTGGTCTGCTTCCCCCATATCTCCAATCTTACATCGAAAAGAAAAGTACAGGAAGATATTGTCTTCGTTCTGAGGACTTATTATTATTATCTGTCCCAAAAGTCCGGACCGAACTGGGAAAAGGGGCGTTCAGGTATGCGGCCCCCTGTGCTTGGAATCAGCTGCAAAATGTCCTGAATCTTCAGGTGCCTGTTTCATTGACTGATTTTAAATTGCTTTTAAACAACATGGAGGCTACACAAACTGGCTGTAGATGTTATGATTGATTATTCGGACGATCCTTACTGTTGTTATCCCTTGTGATAATGCATATGAAACTGATTCTTTTTATGACTTTATATCTATTCATTGCTGGCACAAATTGTTATATGTTGATGTCATATCTTAGATGTTTTATGTCTGTAACCTTGTTAATTGTGCTGCTGCCTGTCTTGGCCAGGACGCTCTTGGAAAAGAGATTTTTAATCTCAATGAGTTTTTCTGGTTAAATAAAGGTAATAATAATAATCTCTGTGACAAGTATTGAAAGAGTTACAGTTAATGTTTCGGACGCGTTTCAGAACGGACCTCACAGACAGAGACAAGGTAAAACGTGAATCATGTTTATTTTTCTTTATTTGACGAAAAGCACTACACTTTGTTTTTATTGTGAGTATCCACAAAAAATTACACACTTAACAGGATCTAATGATGTACAACACTTATATTTAAGATCAAAATCAACAGAGTAATTTGATTCTCTTTTGCACTGATAAGGAAAAAATCCAGCAAAACGCGTGGACGCGGTTTCCGACCTCTAAGGGTTAAAAGTGCTGGCTAATGCTTGTAAATTCTCTAAGATTGTTATTCACGTCGGCACTAATGATGTTCGACTTCGCCAGTCGGAGATCACCAAAATTAATATTAAAGAGGTGTTTGAACTCGCAAGTGCGATGTCAGGCACTGTAATTTGCTCTGGCCCTCTTCCTGTTCGCAGGAGTGATGAGATAGTTAGTAGATTGTGTTCACTCAATGGCTGCAGATTATAAACTAGATGTGCTGTGTTTGACAGAAATCTGGCTAAAACCAAACGACTACATTATTTTAAATGAGTCCACCCCGCAAGATTACTGTTATAAACATGAACCTCGTCCGAAAGGCAAAGGGGGAGGTGTTGCTGTAATTTAAAGTAATATTTTCAAAACCACTAAGAAATCTAGATTTAAATATATTTCTTTTGAAATGTTGGTGCTTAATGTAAAAATATATAGTGTCAACAATAAATCACGTTTGAGAATTCTGCTGGCTACTGTATACAGGCCACCAGGGCACCAAAAAGATTTTATCAAAGAATTTGCTGACTTTCTACCAGAATTAATATTGGCTGCAGATAAAGTCCTAATCGTTGGTGATTTTAATATACATATAGATAATGAAAAATATGCATTGGGATTGGCATTTAAAGACATTGTAAACTCTATTGGAGTGAGACAACACGTGTCAGGACCTACTCATTGTCGTAATGATCTAATATTATCACATGGAATAGATGTTGATGCCGTTGAAATTCTGCAGCAGAGCGACGACATCTCAGATCATTATCTAGTCTCGTGTAGATTACATTTAGCCAAGGCTGCAAAGCCGACTCCATGTTATAAATATGTTAGACATATCACTTCTGCCACTAAAGATTGCTTTATCAATAATCTTCCTAATCAGTTTCATCATCTCAGCATCCCGGATAGCTTAGAAGAACTTGATATTGCAACAGAAACGTTTAACTCTCTCTTTTCCAGAACTTTAGACACAGTTGCTCTGTTGCGCTTAAAGAAGATTAAAGAAAATAGTCCAACACTGCACAGCAAGATCCCCAGTGTTAAATGAACACTCTCGGTGTACACATAGGTCCAAGTGCAGGGTGTTAAAAATGAACACTGAAGCAGTGTTGAAGTTAATGATATAATTAAGTGATTAATTAAGTGATGATTGGCCATTAGTGGTGACACCTGATGGTAATAAGAAGAATTATTGAAGGAAAGAGAAACACAAGAACTACTGACCTCGAGCCATTACACATTATTGCACTTATTATTACAGGGCTCTCAAGTTTAATCAAAAGTTTAGAGTGAGATTTAGGGGAGGAGCCACCCAAATATTTGCAGCAGCGGTCCCTCGACCCAACCAATTTCGCTTTAATTTTTGCTAGCAGTTAAATTTTGCCTATTGTTCATAATTTACCAGCACAAATGGAAATTATATCAGTTTGTAAATCTGATAAAAAGACAAATTCATCCAAATAAAATAGTTATATTTAAAAAAATACAAATTTATTGAATTTTTTTTTTTTGAAATTTGACCCCAAACAAGCCAACTGAACATCAGTGCTCAATGTACATAACATTGTGTCATAACAAGCATGCATGTCAAGACCCAAACCGGTCACCTTTACAGGGGTCATTGGATGCCCATTTCCCCAAGTTGGTATGATTCTTTGGGGTCTTCATGTAAAGTTTGTAACATACTTTGGTTAAAATTTCTCAATGGTTGTGTAAAAGAACACCCTTTTTACCTCCTCAAAAACAGCTCTGTTCACAGTGACACGTTTCGGTGCATGTCTCTTTAAATGATAATGAGCAACAACTTTTTGGCATTTTGAGGATTAAAAAAAAGTGAATGGATTTTTTCAATGCATGGTGATTGTGTGTCCACACACTGCAAAGACGCATTTATTTGCAAACACCAAATAAAAGTGTATTTTGCATCCAATGACCCCTTTAAAAGTAGTTGGAGAGTTTTTGAATGCATCAAAAATAATTTAGCACGAATTTGGCTATACTCCTCAACATCAGCTCTCACTGTCTTTGATCACAGGCAATAGATATCGTCCAGGAATCGTAAAATCAATGCTAAAAAATTTACATAAATGAAGAGGTCCGCAAACCGCATTCATCAGATCTTGCTCTTTCAACTTCCACTCCGTGTGTGCGCGTGTTGTCTAGTAATGAACGTGCTTGCAGCAGTAACACATAATTTACCCGGAAACAACTAATTCTAATTTCTGATTGGCTGGTAGCTGGCATTTAACTCTGTAACTCGAGACAGATTCTATGAACTCGGCAGAGAACTTCCCTCCGTTTGCTTGCGCCTCGTCCATTTATTGTATAGCGGGACAAGTTTCCTTACTCCTCAGCGTGAGAAATACAAGGTGTGGCGTGTGCGTGTGAACGGGTTGAAATGCGTGTGTCTCACGCCAAATGCGTGAGACTTGAGAGCCCTGTTATTACCAGTGTGACTTTATTTCTGTCATCCATCTACAGAAGTTATTGAGATTCAACAGAAGTTTAGACGGAAATGTTTATGGAATTTTTCGTTTCAAGCGACCATTATAGTGATCAGTGTTTGCTTTAGTTGGGCTCTTGACCCTTTTCATTTTTATTGTGAGTTTTTCTCCAGCTACTTCAACATTGTGTTTATGAAGCACATTTGTTACTGTAAGAGAAAACCTGCTAAAAATATGTGGTGATGATGACATTATCATAATGTAGTGTCCTGATTCACTGATGTCATTCAGAGTCTAAATCTTTGACTATATGCTTGATGATGCATTTTAGTGTTGGTGATTGTAGCCCTGAGATTCTACAATTAGAGATTAAACAGCAATATGAACAATTTTGACAATTCTGTGAGTGCAGAAGCTCTTGTGTTTAGACACACAGACATCAATAATCAGAGTATGAATCTCATCAATGGTGACAAAAAACAAACTAGTGACAAACAGATCAACTCTGAACATCACAAAACAAGCTATAAAGTCATAAAAGTCATAAAGTCATAAAGTAACAAAACAATAGCAATATTAAAGCTAACAGGAAATAACTATGAAACTTACAGGACAATTCAGCTGCATAATTTATTCATGCTGCAATGCATGATGGGAGCCGTGGATGCATTTTGATTGGTGGCTCCCATCATGCACTGCAACATGAAGCATTTGTGTGATTGTCACCATTGTTGAGATTCATATGTAGATTCTTGATATCTGTGTGTTATTTTAAACCTTCAGATAATGAAAGCACTGCTGGAATTAGATGCTGTGAAGAAATTAATAAAACATTAACATAATCAGTTTATAATGCTGGTTGAGTGAATGTGGACATTACAGGATTGTAATTTCATCATTTAAAGATAACCATCATGACTTGGACTGTGTTTCCCAATAGCATTTTAAGCCTAATATATCTCAAAACGATTTCAACGAAGCGTTTGTCAAATTAGGCTTACAATGCATTCGTAACACATGTACTTTATAAACACAGAGATGGAACAGGCAGAGAAAATCTAATGGTAATTAGTAAAGGGTCAAGAGCCCAACTAAAGCGAACACTGATCACCATAATGGTGATATGAAACGAAACATTCCATAAAACATTACCATCTAAACTTTTGTTAAAAATAAATAAGAATGTGTGTAGATGTATGGCAGAAATAAAGTCACACTGGTAAATAATAAGTGCAATAATGTGTAATGGCTCGAGGTCAGTAGTTCTTGTGTTTTTCTTTCCTTCAATTATTCTTCTTATTAGCATCAGGTGTCACCACTAATGGCCAATCATCACTTCATTATCTCATTAACTTCAACACTGCTTCAGTGTTCATTTTTAACACTCTGCATTTGGACCTATATGTACACCGAGAGTGTTCATATGTACACTGAGGATTTTGCTGTGTGTGGTGCAACGAGCACACCCGGGCCCTTAAAGGGTACCCGACTAGTGTGGCATGTTGGCCTTATAAGATTAACGTTGGCGTCAGTTATAAAAAGGTGATACAAAAACACTCAAAATGTTTTTGATTTTATTAAAAAAAGACAAAAATCCGTTCACTCGTATGCCGCCATAGTTATTTACGTCTCAATGCATTCTGGGTAGTGACGTGTAAAGGTATAGATGGTGTTTGCGGCAGTTTGCCAATGCAGCGAGAACGAGAGCGTTTGCTGTAAAGAGCTCCACTTTTTGTCAGCAGCTGTCCAGGGTAGGCTAAGTATAGATCAGACGATCCAACTATCAGTATAAATAATTTAATAAGTCATCTACCGCCGTCTTTTGCTTTATTTTCCATAAGCAGTCACTATGTTGAACGCATAGAAATACCCTCTCGGACCTTGTTCAAAATCCTGCCGCGCCACAGAGCACCATTTAAATAGTTTTATATTAAATTTACATTTATTTGTCTCAAATCGTTGTTAATGTATATACTGACTTAACCCTGCGCTGAAATATACATTTCGTTTTACATTCA
The DNA here is from genome assembly GCA_036326025.1 of Chrosomus eos. Classification (NCBI taxonomy): domain Eukaryota; kingdom Metazoa; phylum Chordata; class Actinopteri; order Cypriniformes; family Leuciscidae; genus Chrosomus; species Chrosomus eos. The sequence goes on along the minus strand of JAZAVI010001079.1, from coordinate 19,682 downwards.
TTTACAGAAATCAGCTGGTTGAATGAAAATTGCTGATGTTACCGGATTTTCAGGTGATATTCTCAATTCATTCAGTTAACAGACGCTCTGAGGTAAAGTGAAATCAGACTGTAGGCTGAGCAACGATTGTATTTAATTGTACAGTACAATCATAACATAGTACAGACATGATCTTAATTACATAATGTCCTTAAACATAACAATATTGCTGGCCATAAACTGACAAAGTGCGCGTCCGGTGTGCAATTCCTCGAGTTGTCATAGGTGTGTCACGTTTTGATGTGTTCTGTTATGTTTTGAGATCTTGTTTCCCCTGTCTTTGTGATTTTGGTTTAGTCCTGTTAGTTTTCCCGCCCTCGTTTGTGTTCAGTTTCTTCACCTGTTTTCAGTTAATTATCTCGTTTGGTTCAGCTCATTTAAGCCCTGTGTTTTCACTCAGTGTTTGTTGGTCGTCGTCCTCGTATGGTTGTGTATTCTGAAGTCCTTGAGTTTGTTCTTGTTGTTCCTGTATGTTCCAGAAGGTTAAGTTTGTTAATAAATCAACTATATCACGGATCTCTTGTCCTCGTCTTCGGCTACCTGCACAGCAACCGTGACAGAACGTCCAACCATAAAAAAGAGGAAGATGGAGATCTGGAAGCAGGCCTTTGTGGGAACCCGCCAAGCTGTGTTCCGTGGGAACCGTGGAGGTCGTAGAGGGGGACATGGTCGTCAATCCACAGTTCACAGTCCATGTTCGCTCTTCAGCCAGGTGCATGTGGTCCCATCCAGCACAGAGCCCGTCGCCTGCCCGCCAGAGCCTGAGCCCGTCGCCTGCCCGCCAGAGCCTGAGCCCATCGCCTACACTCCAAGGCCTGAGCCCATCACCTGCACTCCAGAGACTGAGCCCGCTCATGAAGACACAGTGCTGATTGTAGTGTCTACGGCTATTCTGTGTGTGTGGGCATCACACACATTGATTATGGTCCATGAGTCCAGCCCCGAGTTTCTTGATGTGCTGGCCCCGTCCAGTTCCGAGTCCCATGATGTTCTGGCCCCGTCCAGTTCCGAGTCCCATGATGTGCTGGTCCCGTCCAGTTCCGAGTCCCATGATGTGCTGGCCCCGTCCAGTTCCGAATCCCATGATGTGCTGGTCCCGTCCAGTTCCGAGTCCCATGATGTGCTGGTCCCGTCCAGTTCCGAGTCCCATGATGTGCTGGTCCCGTCCAGTTCCGAGTCCCATGATGTGCTGGTCCCGTCCAGTTCCGAGTCCCATGATGTGCTGGCCCCGTCCAGTTCCGAGTCCCATGATGTGCTGGCCCCGTCCAGTTCCGAGTCCCATGATGTGCTGGCCCCGTCCAGTCAGGGTCCGAAATTAACACCCGCCAAGCGCCAAATGCGGGTAGATTTTCCGTTTGGCGAGTAAATCTCAAAAGGCTATCCGCCACACTGGCGGGTAGGGATGGGTACCGAAACCCATTATTAAACGGGCCCCGGGGCTGAATTTTGAAAGACCGCTGTATAGATAAGCTTGGACGTTATCGCTTCTGCTGTCGTTACTGGAGAAATACACGGAGAGAGAGAGAGAGAGAGAGAAGAGAGAGAAGGAGAGAGAGAAGAGAGAGAGAGAGAGAGAGAGAGAGAGAGAGAGAGAGAGAGAGATATCTCTCACACGGCGCCACAGCGCAGCCCTGTTAATGAGTGACTACGGAGGACAGAACTAAACATTCAAACGTAGCCTATATGGTTACACTTTAGATCTGTGATATTGGTCTGATTTTATTTTAGATTTCGGCTTCCAAAGATTATAGAATATATTTTAGGTAAAACCATTAAAAACTATAGCCGCATTCTGTCTAGCGCAACTTCCTTCCCATCGCAGCAGTGCGCTGTCATTTCTCCTTAAAACTCAAACTATAAGACAGAATCAGCACGATCGGTGATTTGTAAAATGTAGTCCCTACTGTTGCTAAATTGAGGGACGCTTTTAATAATAAAAAGAGCAATTAAAAGCATAAAAATCTGCGCAAGAGATGCTGTTCCCAATGCGGCGCGTGCTCCGAAACAGACCGCAACGAGACAAGCACATTATACTTTGGGCTTCATGTGCGCGTCTAAACGATCAAATGTACACACAAAATATGTCAAATTGACCGCCTTGGAGATTCACTTAAACAGTTTATTTCTAAAATGGACGTAGTAATGAAAATAGTTGGGAGAAAATATGGTGCATGCATCAGTAGATTAGATCTGCACTCGTTCTTAAAGGGGAAGCAGACTAATAAACATGCTGACGATTGCACCATTACTGGGAATCAAACAACAAAAGGCAAAGAGAAAATCATTCAAGCTCTTGAATGAATAACTTTAGCTTTAATAACCATAAATCTATCTATGATAAACTTTGCAGTGCTATTTTACTTTTGATTGCTTTATTAGAATTATTTTTAGACCATATTTGAATAGTAATGTTAGTAGACCTTCCTGAAATGAAAGCACTGTATTAGCCTGTATGCATATCTTTTTTTAATTGTCTATCTTTTGTTTATCTATTGTACATTTATTTACAAAATCTTTTTTTATCTTTTTGTTTATCTATTTGACTTCTATGTACTCTTATTCATTCAACATAATACCTTATCTCAATTAAATGTACTGAAATGAATGTATATGTGACACAAAAAGGCTGTTTATTATTTTGGCCGGTAAAAAATATGCTTGGCTGGTGGATTTTTTCATCTACCAGTCCCCGTGGCAGGTGAGCCAAAAAGTTAATTTGGACCCTGCGTCCAGTTCCGAGTCCCATGATGTGGGACTCGGCTTTACACGCCTCTCTATACGCTCTATACGCCTTCGCCATGGCCGGCCAAAGACCCACGGAGGCCTGAAAAAATAGCACCACCGTGGCCACCTGAAGGGTCTTCACCGCCGTGGCCACCTGAAGGGTCTTCACCGCCGTGGCCACCTGAAGGGTCTTCACCGCCGTGGCCACCTGAAGGGTCTTCACCACCGTGGCCACCTGAACAGTTCTCACTGCCCTGGACGCCCGAGGGTCCCACAGCTCCGCCCTGGATGCCCGAGGGTCCCACAGCTCCGCCCTGGACGCCCGAGGGTCCCACAGCTCCGCCCTGGACGCCCGAGGGTCCGACAGCTCCGCCGTGGACACCCGAGGGTCCGACAGCTCCGCCGTGGCCACGCCCACAGCCTGCTCCGCCGTGGCCACGCCCACAGCTTGCTCCGCCCTGGCCACGCCCACAGCCTGCTCCACCATGGCCACGCCCTGCTCCACCCTGGAGGCTTCCTGGACCTGCACCATGTCCTCGCCAGCCTCCAGGGCGGCCACCCTCCCACCCCTTTGGATGTTATGCGGCGCGAGGACACACCTTCGGGGAGGGGGGAGGGGGGAGGTAATGTCACGTTTTGATGTGTTCTGTTATGTTTTGAGATCTTGTTTCCCCCTGTCTTTGTGATTTTGGTTTAGTCCTGTTAGTTTTCCCGCTCCTCGTTTGTGTTCAGTTTCTTCACCTGTTTTCAGTTAATTATCTCGTTTGGTTCAGCTCATTTAAGCCCTGTGTTTTCCCTCAGTGTTTGTTGGTCGTCGTCCTCGTATGGTTGTGTATTCTGTCCTTGAGTAAGTCCTTGAGATTGTTCTTGTTGTTCCTGTTTGTTCCAGAAGGTTAAGTTTGTTAATAAATCAACTATATCACGGATCTCTTGTCCTCGTCTTCGGCTACCTGCACAACAACTGTGACAAGGTGCTTCTCGTCCGGACCGGTGTGCAACCCCCTTTACACTGAACAAAGTCAACCCTATTCTGCTCATCTACCTCATGTACATTTTCAATCTTACAATTACAATATTAATAATTACCATTGCACTAAATTGTCGTGCACTAAGTTACATATTTAAAATCTTAAATCTCAGACTATACTGACTAAACTAAGCTCTTTACAGCAAACGCGGTCGTTCTCACTTGGCATTGGCAAGCAGTTTCCGCACAGACACCGCGTTATTCTCCTAATTTAAGCCTACGGTGCCCTCGGGTTCAAACCGAAAAGGCTGAACGGCAGACGTGTTCATCTCACTACTGTCAAAACTTAGCTAGCTAGCCGGTACGTTGGAAAAACGATAAACGAAGCGGCTACAGCGGCTAGGCTCAACCGACTACAACCTTTACACGTCACTACCCAGAATGCATTGAGACGTAAATAACTATGGCGGCCTACGAGTGAACGGATTTTCATCTTTTTTTAATAAAAACAAAGACATTTGGAGTGTTTTTGTATCACCTTTTTATAACTGACGCCCACGTTAATCTTATAAGGCCAACATGCCACACTAGTCGGGGTACCCTTTAAGAGAGCAGCCAGAAAAATGGAGCGCAACTGGAAGAAAACAAAACTAGAGGTATTTCGGATTGCATGGAAGGAGAGCTCAATTGCTTACAGAGAGGCTTTAAAAGCTCGACTGGTCGTGACTGTTTTCCAAGATTGCTCCTGTCTGTATGCGCTAACTGTACTGTCTGTGTAAAGTATCTTCTTATTAAACTGTCTGTACACTTGCAAAGTTCTCAATGCATCGGTTTGCATGTAAGGACTCTCATCATGCTACCGTGTTAGTGTGGGGCTAATTTGAGCCTTGTTAGTGGTATTAACTAGCGATCTCTTTTTGCTTATTATATGCCCCATATACTAGCGTTATAAGCTAAACTGTTTTTAGAGATAAAACACTTTACATTCGATTATCATGAAAACAAATCTCAGGAAACTATTTAGTCGGTGCCAATGTGTTATTACACCCAAGGTTCATTTTGCGCCGGAGTTCTCCGTTAAGTGTTCGTCATCAGTTAGGAACCTCGGTGTGCTCTTTTATACCAGAAAGTCACGTGTCAAGTATCTGTAAAACCGCATTTTTCCATCTTAAAAATATATCTAAATTGCGTCATATGCTCTCACTGACAAATGCGGAACAATTAGTTCATGCGTTCATGACCTCAAGGCTAGATTATTGTAATGCTCTACTGGGTGGTTGCCCTGCACGCTTAATAAACAAACTACAGCTAGTTCAAAACGCAGCAGCTAGAGTTCTTACCAGAACCAGGAAGTATGACCATATTAGCCCGGTTCTGTCAACACTGTATTGGCTGCCTATTAAACATCATCTATATTTTAAAATATTTCTGATTACTTACAAAGCACTAAATGGTTTAGCTCCCCAGAACTTGAGCGAGCTCTTAACGCATTATAGTCCTTCACGTCTATTGCGATCTCAAAATTCTGGCCAGTTGATAATAAGATCCTTTTCCTATTTAGCACCAAAACTTTGGAAAAATCTTCCTAACACGGTCCGGGAAGCAGATAAAGTCTGTCAGTTTAAATCTAGACTAAAAACACATCTCTTTGCCTTAGCATAAACATAACACATTATAGATTTCTATAATTCAATGTTAGGCTGCATAGTTTAGATCAGCTGTAACCGGGAACACTTCCCATAATTCCTGATGTACTTTGTACATCATAAGAAGGATGGCGTCTACGCTAATATTAAGCCCCTTTCACACAGCACTTTGAACCCGGCAAATTGCCGGCAAATTGCCAGAGTGCCTTCTGTGTGAACGCAAACACGACCCGGGATTGATGCCGGGATCGATCCCGGGTTGGGGACCTAGTAACATTGCCGTGTTCAGACCCGGAACGCGCGCTGTGTGAACAAAAGCCAGAACCAATGCCGTAAGGGGTGTGTCATAGTTATGACGCATGTGCCATCGCGCGACTCTGTTGCTCTTAGAAGAAAGTTTGTGTTCGTCATCAACAAAGAAAGAACGAAAAAATGTCTGCAAACTGGAATGAAGCAGAGACAGGAGCTCCTCACAATCCACGCTGAAGCTGCGATCGTTCGCCAGCTCTGTGGAAAGGTGCGCGCGTGCACATGTTTTCGACGCGTACGTTACACGTCTCATCCTGACGTCACGCGGCTTTCCGGTACATTAATGGGTTGTGTGTGAACGCACTCACAGATCCCTGCAAATCACTGGCAGTGTGAATGAACCGAAATCAAACAATCCCGGGACAAATGCCGGGTCACATTATCCGTGTATTTTCCGGAATCTCTGTGTGAAAGGGGCTTGTGTCTCTCTGTTTATCCCGAGGTTTACCGCAAACTGCCGGATCCAGACCGTATCCAGATCTGAGGAAGGACCATCACATGGACACGACGACAAAGAGGTTTTTTTCTCCATTCTGTCACTGATGGAGTTTTGGTTCATTGCCACTGTTGCCTTTTTCGCCTTTCTTCGCTCTGTCGCCATTGGCACATCATGTGACATCATGTCCCATTTTTTGTTGGTTTACATGCTTTTGGTCCATGTTGAGTTCATATTTCAGTCGAACCGCACTAGAGTTCGTTTGGAAGTGGACCAAGACCCATTTTTCAGCATTCTCGGTCCGCTTGTTTGGTTCAACACCAGGGTTGGCAGCGGGTCTGGAATAATCAGATGGCAGCATTCACACTTATTCAAATGCAGGAGCGTCGCTAGGCCATATTGAGAATATAATACAAATTGTAGCCTTTAGTAAATTAAAAAAGCTCAGCTTTAGGAGGGGAAGAGAAAGGGATGAAGAGACTGAGAAAAAAAGAAAGAGTGATGGAGATAAGGAGAGAGTAGGTATTGACAAATAATCTACTGCCCACTGACATGGTTTTAAAGCTATTTCTTATCCTTTTTATTGGTCTTCAAACGTCTTGAAATGCACATCTCAGAGAAAAAAAAAATTGAACCCCCTACCAACCTCAAATTTAGGACCTCTTTGATTGTAAAGCCCTGTCTACGGCCCTGTATTAGGCATAGGATCAATAATGAATGTGTAGCCTACATATTGTGATTGCATGTAATAAACTTAATTACCTAGCTTTAGTAGCTTTCAGTAAATAAACGCGTCTGAGAAAATGATTCATAGGCAAAATCAACTTATCAGTTGACCCTATGTTTACTTTCTTCACTGACAGACAAAAATGAAAAAGCCTATATCAGTCAAAGCTCAGCTTTAGGAGGGGAAGAGACAGGGCAAGATAAAAACAAAGAGAAAAAGAGTGTGATGCTAATGAGGAGAGAAAAACAATCAGCTGCCCACTGACATGGTTTTAAAGCTGTTATTCAATTTTTTTGGCCTTCAAAACATCTTAAAATGCACATATGTAGATCAGAGAAATCAAAAAAAATTTAGGGAAACCCCGAACCCACCTATCTGCCCTACCTCACATTTGGGACCACAGTGATTATAAAACCCTGCCTTTGCATGGTAATGAAACTGGTGAATAGTAAGCATTAGATCCTAAACAAAGTGTTAACTTTTTTTACTATAAAAAAAAAAAATCATACCCTCATTGGGGGCTTAGCCCCCCTAAAATGAAAATCCTAGTGACGTCCCTGTTCAAATGAACCACTTTAACAGAGCAATCGCACTAGGGTTTGTTTTAATCCAACCAAACATCCCAAGTGTGAACACAATATATGTGTCTGCATTAAAAACAAGTTGAATATATAGTTTCCTTGAACACCCAAGAAAATTACATTTAAATAAAGAAGAACTTTTCTATCTTATCTGTTCTGTCTCAGCTGCTGCCTGAACCCAAACAAACAGATGAACTAGACGAATTAACTAGCACTATGAGCACCATTCTCTCTAGAACATTGGATATTGTTGCACCCATTCGATTAAAAAAGGTCAGAGAAAAAAGTATAGCACCATGGTACAATAATACTACGTATGTTTTAAAGAGAGAAACCCGTAATTTAGAGCGTAAATGAAAAAAATAACTAATTTAGAGGTCTTCAGAATCGCAGACAGTATGTCACGTTATCAAAAGGCCCTTAAAATGGCCAGGGCTGAGCACCTCAGCAAATTAATAGAAAACAACCGAAATAATCCAAGGTTTTTATTTAATACCGTGGCTAGACTAACAAATAAACAGACGTCGTCTGAACAAAATACCTCGTTACAGTTATGTGGTAATGATTTCATGAACTTCTTCACCGAGAAAATTGAAAGCATCAGAATCAAAATCGTAAACGTTCAATCTTTGCTCGCGCCTTATAATTCAGCCGCAATTATCACCCCGCAAGAACAATTACAATGTGTTACAACCATAGAACAAAAAGAGTTAAATAAACTTATCACTTCATCTAAAACAACAACATGTTTATTAGATCCTATACTAACTGAACTACTGAAAGAAGTGTTACCTATAGTGGAAGTGTCACACTCACAGAAAGACAGACAAGTCAGATCTAAGTAATAGTCAGGTTTATTGATGTGTAGAGAGAGCGAGGTGCTGAGTGAACAGTGCAGAGCAATATTTGAGTGCGAAGAGAATGACCGTGACACGATGAACACTTCACATATGAGAAACTCAATGTCCTTTACCAGGGTACTGTTGAACACGAAGACTAAGGAGACAGGACGATGGAGACCAGGAGGACGATGACCACGTGAATACACAGGACAGCAGGTAAGTATCTTCAGATAGGATTAACGGTTGAGTAACGTTAGAGTCTTTAGCTTCGCAAGACGAGACCAGACACAGAGGTGCAGGAGACTGAGACTGAAATAGAGAGTGTAATCATGATGTGCAGGTGCCGGTGATTAGAATTCAGGTGATAGGGATCTGGTTTAACAATTGGGCGGGAGTGATGATGTGGATGGCTCTGTGACAGTACCCCCTCCTCCACGGTCGGCTCCTGACGACCGGAACCCACGACGACGGGGACGACCACGACTTCTGGGTGCTGGACGAGTGGGATGTTCCTGGTGAAACTGGGTTAGCAAGGAGGGGTCAAGGATGTCGTCACGAGCTACCCATGAACGCTCTTCTGGGCCATACCCCTCCCAGTCTACTAGGTACTCCAGACGATTGCCCTGTCGTCGTGAGTTGATGATGGCTTGGACTCTGTAGATGAGCTCGTCATTTGCGACTTCTGGAGGAGGTACATCGTGTTCTGCAAGGGGAGGAGACAAGGGTTCAGAGTAGGGTTTTAACAATGAAACGTGAAAAGATGGAGATACGGTACTGTGCTGGTAGGTTGAGCAGGTATGTGACTTCATTGAGCTGCCTCTGGATGGTAAATGGACCTATGTAGCGGGGACTCAGCTTACGACAGGGCAGGCGAAGACGGATATCTCTGGTAGACAGCCATACCTTCTGTCCTGGTTGGAATCGGGGTGTCTCAGATCTTCTGGCGTTGGCTTGGGTGGTATGTCTTCGCACTGCCTGTTGTAGATGGACGTGAGCTGAGTCCCACACCCTCTCGCTCTGCTCGAACCAGTGATTAACAGCTGGAACCTCAGACGGTTCCCCAGACCAAGGGAACAGGGGAGGCTGGTATCCTAGAATGCATTGGAATGGCGTTAGTCCTGTGGTTGACTGACGGAGTGAATTCTGTGCATATTCTGCCCAGGGAAGAAACCGGCTCCAGCTGTTCTGGTTCTGGTGGCAGTATGACCTCAAGTACCTCCCGATCTCTTGGATCTTCCGCTCAGTCTGGCCATTAGTTTGAGGATGATAGCCGGAGGATAAACTGATGGAGATTCCAAGGAGTTTGAAGAAGGCTTTCCAGACTCGGGAGATAAATTGAGGACCTCGATCGGATACAATATCCTCAGGAAGCCCGAAATGACGGAACACATTCTGAAAGAGGGCTTCAGCTGCTTCGAAGGCGGTGGGCAACCCTCGGAGAGGAATCAACTTGCAGGCTTTGGAGAATCTGTCGATTAGACGAAGATGCAGGTATAGGACTCTGAGGGAGGAAGGTCAGTCATGAAATCAATTCACAGATGGGACCGACGGACGACGAGGGATGGGTAATGGAACCCGTTTGCCAGCGGGTAGTCGACGGGGAGTGTTGGTGATGGCACAGACTGAGCAACCCTTGAGATATTGGGAGATGTCTTGGGCCATAGACGGCCACCAGTAGCGATGGCGAAGGAGCGAGAGGGTGAGAGGGTTCGCTGGCTACCTGGGTGTCCGAGCCGGAAAGGTGTAGAGCTGACCTCCCGGTGGAGCAGATTCGGTTTGGGTGGCGAGTCGGATGTCTTCGTCTAAAGCCCAGAGGATAGGACTAACTATTATGGCTGGAGGGAGGATGGTTTCACGCTCAAAAGGTTCAGGATCAGGTTGATGGAGACGTGAAAGAGCATCAGCTTTGGAATTCTTGAATCCCGGTCGGTAAGTAACTATAAAGTCGAAGCTCGTGAAGAAGAGGGACCATCTGGCTTGGCGTGGATTGAGGCGAAGGGCTTCTCTGAGGTATTCTAAATTTCTATGGTCTGTTATGACTTCAAACTTGTGCTAAGCTCTCCTTCAGCCAGTGTCTCCACTCTTCTAATGCCAGCTTGATGGCGAGGAGCTCCCTGTTGCCGATATCATAGTTCTGCTCCGCCGGGGACAGCTTCTTAGAGTAGAAGGCACATGGATGGAGTAAAGGAGGGTTCCCCTGTCGCTGTGAGAGCACCGCTCCCACCCCGCTCCCACCCCGGTGGAAGAAGCATCTACCTCCAGGGTAAACGGCAATTCTGGATCTGGATGGGTTAGGATGGGAGCGGAAATTAAGGCTTCCTTGAGAGTGGAGAAGGCGTTGGTGGCTTCTGGAGTCCAGGACAGAGACTTGGGCCGGGATTTGAGGAGAGAAGTTAGCGGGGAGCTGAGAAGACTGTAATTATGGATAAATCTGCGGTAGAAGTTGGCAAATCCTAGGAATCTCTGGAGTTCTTTGTGGGTGGTTGGTTGTGACCAGGTTTGGATAGTGTCCACCTTCCTCTGGTCCATCTGGATGCCTCGTTGATCAATGATGTATCCAAGGAAGTGAACTGTAGAAGTATGGAACTCACATTTCTCTAGTTTTAGATAAAGGTGTTGCTCTCGAAGACGTTGGAGGACCTGCTTCACATGGTGTTGATGTTCTGTGAGGTTCTTGGAGAAGATCAGGATATCATCGATATACACTATGACAAACTGCTGGAGAAAATCTCGGAGCATTTCGTTCATATAACCTTGGGAAACTGAAGGAGCATTGGACAGTCCATACGGCATAACTCGGTATTCATAGTGCCCTGAGGGCGTCACGAAAGCAGTCTTCCATTCGTCGCCCTTACGGATGCGAATTAGATTGTAGGCACTTCGTAAATCCAATTTTGTAAAGATGCAGGCACCACGTAGTTGTTCCAGGGCTGAGGGGACCAGAGGAAGGGGATAACTGTACTTGATGGTTTGGGAATTAAGAGTCCGGTAGTCTATGCAGGGCCGCAAGCCTCCGTCCTTCTTTGCCACAAAAAAGAAATTAGAAGCGGCAGGGGATGTAGAAGGGCGAATGAAATCCTGACGAAGTGCCTCCGTGATGTACTCCTCCATGGCCTTCTGCTCCGGGATGGACAGAGGATAGACTCGACCCTTGGGTAGAGTCGCCCCAGGTAGCAGGTCGATGGCACAGTCCCATGGCCGATGTGGTGGTAGTTGTGTTGCCAACCGCTTGCTGAACACATCCTGGAACGCCCTATACTCAGGAGGAATCTCCATCTTCTTGGCAGACTCTGGGCTCTCTATGGTAGTGGAATTAATGGCGATAGAAGGACTGGTAGAACTAGAATGGAAAGGAGAACTAGAAACCTTGACCACGGGAGTTAAACAGGACTGATGACAGGATGTACCCCACTGGAGAATCTCACCAGTAACCCAGTTTATCCGAGGTTCATGTTGGAGCATCCACGGGCGTCCCAGGATGATGTCCGTGGTGGATCCTTCCAACACCAAGAACGAGATCTCCTCGGAATGCAGGCAACCTATGTGGAGTGTCATGGTGGGGGAGAAGTGACATATGCGACCACGACCCAGCGGCTTACCAAGAATAGTATGAACCTCTAGGTTTTGGGGACAGCGCTTCCTCTTGATGTTGAGCCTTTGAAGGAGATTGTGGGAGATGAAGTTACTCGCTGATCCGGAGTCGATGAGAGCTTGTGCTGGAACATTGGAACAGGCTGTTACAAGGTAGACAGTGGTACTAGCCAAAGGTGCAATCTTAGGAAAGAGTTGGATAGTACTCACCGCTGGGCGTGGTGGTCGAATAGGACAAGTTGTGATGACATGTCCTTCTCCCCCACAATACAGGCACAGACGATAAATCCATCTTCTTTTACGCTCCGCTGTAGAAAGTCGCTGAAAATCTACCTGCATGGGTTCTGGTGTTGGAAGGGCGGCAGATGGTTCCTGAGGCGGAGGATGCATAGCGGGTTGGATTGAAGGACATGCAGTAAGTCGTTGGGAGACACGGATCGATTTCTGGATGAAAGCCTCTAACCCCATGTTATCATCATGTATAACCATCAATGAACGAATTTCAGGATTGAGACCATGGCGATAGGCGGTGAGAAGAGCCACTTCCTCCCATCCACTTGCCACAGCGAGTGTTCGGAAATGTAATGCATAGGATCCCACCGATCGATTACCTTGTTTAAGTCGAAAGAGCTGATCATGGACGGTTAGAGAAGACGTGGACTGCCCAAAAACTTCCTTGAAATTCTGAATGAATGCTGTTAAAGATTTGGTTACTGGAACATCGTCTTGCCACAATGCTTGTGCCCACGAAAGAGCTCGACCAGAGAGAAGGGAAATTATAAATGCAATCCGCGCTCTATCAGTGGCATACAATTGAGGTTGCATCTCAAAGTGTAGAGTGCACTGGAGAATAAACCCGCTGCAATCCTCCGCCTCGCCGCTATATGTCGCTGGTCGGGCCATGGGACTGGCAGAGGCAGCAGGTGAAGGAGTGCTGGGTTGCGGAAGTGATTGATGAACTGCGTTCACAATTCAGCAAACGGATCCGTAGAATCTGTGCTCGTCCTCTGCATTGTATGGTCTGGTCTTCTGTCACACTCACAAAAAGACAGACAAGGCAGATGTAAGTAATAGTCAGGTTTATTGATGTGCAGAGAGAGCGAGGTGCTGAGTGAACAGTGCAGAGCAATATTTGAGTGCGAAGAGAATGACCGTGACACGATGAACACTTCACATATGAGAAATTCAATGTCCTTTACCAGGGTACTGTTGAACACGAAGACTAAGGAGACAGGACGATGGAGACCAGGAGACACAGGACGATGACCACGGGAATACACAGGACAGCAGGTAAGTATCTTCAGATAGGATTAACGGTTGAGTAATGTTAGAGTCTTTAGCTTCGCAAGACGAGACCAGACACAGAGGTGCAGGAGACTGAGACTGAAATAGAGAGTGTAATCATGATGTGCAGGTGCCGGTGATTAGAATTCAGGTGATAGGGATCTGGTGTAACAAGTCGGCGGGAGTGATGATGTGGATGGCTCTGTGACAGGAAGAGCCTCTTCTCAATATTATTAACTCGTCTTTATCTTTAGGTCATGTTCCAAGAATGTTCAAGCTGGCAGTTATAAAACCTCTTATTAAGAAACCACAATTAGATCCAAATAACCTAGCAAATTACAGACCCATTTCGAATCTTCCATTTATGTCAAAAATATTAGAAAAAGTTGTGTCCGCTCAACTCGGCTCTTTCTTGCAAGAAAACGACATCTATGAAACGTTTCATTCTGGATTCAGGCCACATCATAGCACTGAAACTGCGCTTGTTAGAATCATAAATGATTTACTTTTAGCTTCGGACCAAGGCTGTATCTCAGTACTAGTTTTACTTGATCTTAGTGCTGCGTTCGATACTATAGATCACACAATACTCTTAGATCGACTACAAAATTACACTGGTGTTCAAGCACAAGCATTAAGATGGTTCAGGTCATACTTATCTGACCGCTACCATTTCGTCTACTTAAATGGAGAAAAAGCGATCATAACTTCGGCAAACTATGAAGTGCCGCAGGGATCTGTGTTAGGCCCTTTATTATTCTCAATATATATGCTGCCACTAGGTAATATTCTAAGGAAACATGGAATTAGTTTCCATTGTTATGCTGATGACACTCAAATATATATTTCATCACGGCCAGATGAATACGCTAAATTATCCAAATTGACAGATTGTGTTAAAGATATAAAAGATTGGATGACGCGTAACTTTCTTTTATTAAATCCAGATAAGACAGAGGTAATACTTATCGGTTCTAAAAACCGTCCACAAAACCTTTCACAGCACGACTTTAACATAGTAGGATGCCCTGTTACTTTATCCGCTACAGTAAAAGACCTGGGTGTTACATTAGAGTGCAACCTGTCTTTTGAAAAACATAAGTCGTATGTTACAAAAACTGCCTTTTTCCACCTTAGAAACATTGCTAAGCTACGTAATATGCTATCAGTCTCTGATTCAGAAAAGTTAGTTCATGCATTCATGACCTCGAGACTAGATTACTGTAATGCTTTATTAGCTGGTTGTCCTGCATCTTCAATAAACAAGCTACAGTTAGTCCAAAATGCAGCCGCTAGAGTTCTTACTAGATCAAGAAAATATGATCATATAACACCGATTTTATCATCACTTCATTGGTTACCTATAAAGTTCCGTATTAATTACAAGGTATTGCTTTTGACTTATAAAGCTCTAAGGGTTTAGAGGGTTTAGCTAGGGTGACCAACTGTCCTGTTTTCCCAGGACATGTCCTGTTTTCATATAACAATATAACAAATTTCTATCCATACAAAGGAGGCATAACCTACTTTAAATGTATTGAAATTAATTAGGTTTCTTTGAGTAAACTTCGAGTATCATTTGAGTAGGCCTATCTGTTTGCCGGGCCGAGTGTCCTGTTTTTTCAGGACAAAATATGGTCACCCTAGTTTAGCTCCAGTCTATTTAACGGATCTTCTATCGCCTTACAATCCATCGCGCTCTTTAAGATCACTAAATTCGAGGCTTCTGGTCATTCCTAGGATATCCAGATCCACTAAAGGAGGCAGAGCATTTTCACATTTAGCTCCGAAGCTCTGGAATAGCCTTCCTGATATTGTTCGTTGCTCAGACTCGCTCTCCCAGTTTAAAACTAGACTAAAGACGCATCTATTTAGCCAGGCATTCATATAAATTTTTATCTTACAGTTACTGTAAATTCGGCCTCTAGTTCATAAACGCCAGAGGAGAACTGGCCCCCGACTGAGCCTGGGTTCTCCCAAGTTTTTTTTTTCTCCATTGGGTCATCTGATGGAGTTTTAGGACACCATTAGGTCACTTGATGGAGTTTTTCGGTTCCTTGCCACTGTTGCCTTTGGCTTGCTCAGTTTGGGATATTCAAATGAATTAACCAATCATACCATTAATCAGCTCTACCAAACTTGGATGTCTTTTTTTTTTCCATTAATAAACAAACATTGTTGAGTTGTTTTGATTGATACTGTAAAGCAGCTTTGATACAATCTGTATTGTGATAAGCGCTATATAAATATATTTGACTTGACTTGACTTAAACTTGATCACTGACACTGATCAGAAGGTCACAAACCATGTCAGTTAACAGCTTTAATTTATTTTTTCATATTACTATATTCAATTAATATGAAGAATTTAACTGTTCTGCATGAGATTTAATTCAAAACAATACAGGAATGTAAACAACTAGAGAACCGGAATTGTTTGTTTGATAAAAAATACGGTATAGTATCACTAAGTTACTTTAAGGGTCAAATCAAATAGAAATAGCATATTAAAGTTACAAGTTACAACTATATGATTTAACCACAATTTGTCTCTTTTCAGGTCTGGTATAAAGACCGTTGCTCATGTTGCCGAAATGTTCGCCCAATAGAGAAAAGTAATGAAAATAGTTAGAGAGAGTGAAAAATGCAAACTTTGCAACACAGGGTTTATTTAATAAATTGCAATTTATTATTTATTCAAATTTATTCATTCATTTATTCAAACACAATATTACAGAATCAGTTTATTTTATATTTTTAAGATTATTTTAAAATGATTACACAAAGTATGAAGCTATATTACTTTGTGTATATTTGTATTATATAAGGTTATTTGAAGACAAAAAATACTGAATATATATATTTCCCCTGAACACCCAAACACAGCACCAAAAATATGAGGCCTGAATGTAAAGCAACTGATACATGATTGACAATATAAGTAATCAAATAACTTGTGCATTACATGTGCAATATATCTTGACATTACAGAGGAGATTCCTTGGTATCCACTTTGATATCAGTGTAAGTGACGCCTTTGTATGTGCCCTTGGTTCCATAGGCAAACACACTGCCGTTCTTGCAGGTCATCTTCACTGTGCCAGTGTAAGGCAGGTCAAACGTGGCTCTGCCAATAGTGACGGAAACATCCAGCTTCTTCCCTGGTGGCACATCTACATCTGTAGACAGAGTTTCGGTTCTCTCATCTGTGTGCTCCTGACCATACGTGCTTTCAATCCCCATGGTGACACTGTATCCTGCAGTAACTTCAGCAATCCCTGGAACTCCAGCCTTCACTTCCATACTAAACGTTGCAGATAAACTTGCACTCACAGACCATGAATATGTCTTAGTTATTTTCTTTGAGCTTTCAACTTTTTGTTTTTGAGTGGCGAGGAGTTGTTCCTGAAACTGAGGGATTTGATTTCTTCTACTGTCACCTTTGGTATCAGTTGGTGGAGGGTGGGATAGTTGACATCAGTGAGAACTGTTGACTCAACTGCTTTGAGAAACATGAATCCCATGCAGTCAATGTCAGAACCACCTCTTCCTACAACCCCCAAACAAAATCCTGAGCCGACATCCATGGGATATTCTGTTTTTAAACCCCAGCTTGTCATCTTTGCAAAAAATTCTCTGCCCTGACTGGTCTTGAATTTGATGGCTCCAAGACGTGTTCCTGCTCCGTTCCCCCACAGGGACAGTGAGCTGAAACATTCACCAGGTGTGAACTTGTACTCTTGATACGGTCCAGAACCTACTCCAAAAGTTTCGACTCTCCCATCTGAAAGCCAGACCCTGACAGCCTTCACCTGCCATTCTCCCACCCAGACTCCAATCTTCTCTAAACTGGCACCGTTGTTCTGACCAGTAAATGAGAATGCATTACCTCCTTGTCCACCAATTAGCTCTAGATTCGTTGTGTCGGACATCTTGGAATTGAATCGATCTGGAAATGATATCAGGTCGGAATTAACATCAGCTTTACACTTTATTGCAGTGTTTCCCAACCTAGCTTCTGGAGACAGAACAACAGTACACGATTGATTTATTTCTTAAAACCCATTTTGGGTCTTGGAGTACTACTAATAAGCTGACTTGAATTGCTATGTCTGCAACTTGTCTGTTGTTTGGCTCTCTGTAAGTGTCCTATTTGAGCATACTAAACAAATTACTAACATAATTATCCAATCATCCTCTGTAACGCAGTGACTTAATTTGTATCTCATCCGAATGTAAACTCTTGTGTTAAAAAGGCAATGACTGACACATTTGAATTACATTCCAAAGAGTGCCAGTATCAGTCCCACATGGAAAATAAAACTATATCCAACCAGCTGGGCAGGATTGCAACGGAATGGAACAATTAAGCACTGAGAACAGTTTGGCCGATGGTGGAAAAGCGGCTATTGTTGTGTAGTCCTGTGGTAGTTGCATGCAACACAATCTCCTGGCACAGCATATCCATAACACAAGTTCATGCTTTTATTTGGTGTGGTCTTTATGGGCAGAAATCACCTTTTACATGCATCTGATACACAATATTTAGTTCAATTTAATTTTACCAATCAACGCTTAAAAACGTTCTAAACGCTAAACACTAAAAAATGCATTAAAAACCCCTGCCAAACATTGCCCGACTGACAACCGTCCGCTTGGTGTTTTCAGGGTTTAAACAAATACAGGTCCGATCAGCTTTGTATTGGATTTGAGTTTGCTTACCTAAATTATAATAATATGTTACATTTATATAGCGCTTTTCTGCGTACTCAAATCGCTCTACATGGAAGGGGGGAATCTCCTCAACCACCTCCAATGTGCAGCATTCACCTGGATGATGCGACGGCAGACATATTGTGCAAGAACGCCTACCACTCCAGCTTTTTTTGTGGAGAGGAGACACTGATGAAGACAATCAGTATATAGGGATGATTAGGAGGCCATGATGGACAGAGCGGCAACTTTGGCCGATCACTGACATTATAAAACTTGGAAGAGCCAGGACATTTTTTTTTAATATAGCTCTGATTGTATTCGTCTGAATAAAGAATGTCATATACACCGAGGATGACTTGAAGGTGAGTAAATTATGGGCTAATTTTCATTTTTGGGTGAACTATCCCTTTAATGCACATATTTTACATAGTGTTTGCAAAAATAGAAATAACTCCTCAACGATTCATTGTATTCAGACCACCTACTGGTCCGGAGATATGAAAAAAATGTTTTTTTTGCTTAAAACTTATAAACTGTTTGACGAAAAATCCTAAAGTGGTCTCGTTAGATTCGGGGCGGCATGCCGAGTCTAATGATATCGGCCATTTTGCACTGCAAAGTAGTTGCACTGCTTCAAGTCAGCTGCCAATCGGTCTGCGCAGAACTGTATGAAGTCGAACAAGCCTAATAGAGAGCCTAAGTCCCGCCCCTCCGCTTCCGGCTCATGAGACCTTATTTCGGAAAAAATATGTATGGTAGTCAATGGTGAGAGACAACTTATCTTTTTATTCCGTCTGAACTGTGCCCTGAATTACACATATGATGTTTGCAGTGGTGGAAAGTAACTAATTACAAATACTTTCGTTACAGTACTTAAGTAGATGTTTTTGTTTTTTTCTACTTTCTTGAATATAATTAAATTGTGGTACTTTTACTCTTACTTGAGTAAAATAAAAATAAAGTATTCAACTTCTCTACATTTATTTTTCATAAAAAGTACAAAGTACTTTGACAAAGGTGCCGACGGAGCAACAGGGCAAGCTGACATTTGACAGACACTTTCACACTACTGTGGTGGAGCCCTGCGCTTCAGCCAATAACAGACAGAACTGAAGCAGTTCAGCCAATAACAGACTGACTCGGGTGCAAAACCAATCAAAACTTTCAGTTTGGCTGGGGGGCGGGGCGTTCAAACCGCGCTTTGACATTCAATCACTGGCGCTCGTGTTTTGAATCAGTAGCGCTAAAGTTTCAATATTTCACTGAATGTAAGTGAGAATTCTGCTCATATTTAATTATGGCAACTACTGAAATGGGTCATACCATTGATAATACCAGAGCACTGAGCAGTTGAAGTAAATAAAAAAGCTCGGCTCATAACATGGACGCAGTTATTGCATAGACGGAGCAAGATCAATGTAAGTGTATATAATACATGCACACAGTTCAATTAATGGTAAAGCTCGCCCTCTTTAACAATACAGTTAAACTAAATATACAAAGCAAACTTTGTACAAAGCTGAAAAAACAGTGAAATAAGATTGCATGATTTATCTGTCAATCAGATGCATGTAAAAGTGTAGTTCGTTCCTATAGCAACAGTCGGCTCCCAGCACATTTTCGGTAGGCTACAACGAAAAAAAGATTATTTAATTTAACATGTTAACCATAGCCCACTTAATTTTTTTTTTACTGGGAATTTTTTATTCATACTGTTTTATTGTATTTCATACCTTTTTTATCGTTTTTTCAATTATGAAATGATTCAAATCAAAACATTCAAATGATCTTACTTGGACTAACTTTTCAAAATTAGTAAT